>JAUJYS010000002.1:0-64623 GCA_033995665.1 Melogona broelemanni | reverse complement strand
CCCCCTCCCCCCGCTGAGCATTTGGCAAAAAAAGCTCCCCCTGCTGCGCTTCGCCTGCAAACAGAAATACCTCTCTCCAGCCGTTTTCCCCACGCATACCACACACCGCATTTAAATTCGTACGAGTGTGTGAGACATTTTTGCTCCTATATATTGGATTGGCTCGAGCAATATTTGTTGGAATCGTAAAATTTGGCAGAAGCTGCCAGACGACCGAACAATAAATTTCGTTCAACAATAATTGGGATTGCAGGACCAGGGCTTGAACAACCACGAGTTCATTAATAATGCGAAATAGCTTTGCTTCTTTTTTACGTGAGCGCAACGACACTTTTGATTAGTATTAATTACAATTTCAATAGAATATACGTTTTTGGACGTTATGCTATCAAAAATGGTTATATAAAAACTTACTCATTAAAGCAATGCGGACACACATTGAAAATGCAGGTACACACTGAAAATGCAGGCACATATTGAAAATGCAGGCACATATTGAAAATCCAGGGACATATTGAAAATGCAAGCCGATTAGTAATGCAGCAATCAACAGGTATTGATAATGCAGGCACATTTTAATTGCGAAAAGCAAAAAAAAATCATAAAAAATACTGGAATATGTTCAATAGGTCCAAATGAATGTCCAAATGGTTACCCCAATAGAATAACTTCAGAGTATAAAATACTCGCACATGATAGTACTAACTTACTAATATTAATAATAATCATTAATATCAAACTTATTCAAAACGTTTGTGAAATATTAAAAACTAACATAATCAAAATTTTAATTTAGAATCTTCATAATTAAAAATTCCAAATTCATCAAATCCATTTTTAAAAAAAAACTGAAACGTCTTGTCAACCTTAACATTGAAAAAATAAACAATTTTTATTACCATATTTTAATAGAAAAGCTAAGATACGTTCGAATCCAGGGTTAAGCAAACTCTCTTCCATCGTGTAATCCAACTTGGATTCGCTAAAGCTATATATCAAAATCCTGCGTGAAAACCGTAAGATCTTTTTTATGCTTCATCCGAGACAGTTTGCGTTGAATATATAGTTCATCTAGACCGATGCAGTTTTTTTTCCTCCCCAACACCAAGTACGTTAAGGTACACGTGCAAACTGCAAAACCTGGAGGTCGACAACAATTTCCTGAATATCGTCTACACAAACCCATTTTCTTATATCTTATTTTTTATTAATCATGGTGGTATATGTATACAACACGTATAAGCCCAGACCCCAACTATGTGGACGGGCCAGCCAGCTACAGCCGTCTTAAGTCCGTTCATTTTCTCGCTTGCTCATTCTCTCTCTCTCTCTCTCGTACCTCTAAGTAATTGTCTGGTGCAAACACAATATTTGGTTCCGAGTCAGGAATTATCATGTCGACCTCAATGAACAATATAGTGAATAATGTACGATATACAAGTATTTATCAGCAAGATTGCCGAAATAAAAAAAGTTTCGCCACAATTTTTTTAATGTTTCATCAAATTTGACCCCCTCTAAATCTCTTTTCAATCTGATCGATCCTGATTAAAATTGTGATCAACGCATTTGAAAAGGATTTCATTTTATTATTATTATTGTTCATGAGAAACTCAAGTCGGGCTAACCGTTCAGAAAATAGAATTCAAACTACAACAAATACAGGCTTTTCATCTGCCAAAAAATAAATATGTATAAACTAATATTTGAGGTAACAAAGCAAATAAATTGCCATCACATATCCATTCAGGTCTAACGATAACGTATATTGCGCGAATTGGCCGTCAGGTTCTCCACTGGCGTTTCCGTCAGTGGATGCCGGCAGGCGTTCAGCGTCTTTGCCAAGTTCGCCTATAGACTTTATTACTTTGCACGAACCTTTCAGATGACCGGTTCGCCAATGAGCAACCCGTTCCGTGACAGGAGACTCGAGATAGAGTAATTTACAAGCTGTGCTAATGCGCTCCGAAGACGATCCTCAATTCGCAGCACGCACGCGCCGCTCGGCGGCAATTGGACGCGAAGGCGAAGCTGCGTCGTGCCGGCGACCAATGATTGCGCGCGCGTGCATTGTTACGCAAGAAATTCAAAATGGCCGCCATCCAAAATTTGCAGAAGAATCCTTCTAGCATCGACGCTTCTTGCATCATCGTCGCGACTCTCGCTCAAAAATATCAACTGCTCAGAAACTACAACTGCAATGGCAGAGCGGCGCATGCGTTTTGAATGGGGCGCGCGAATTAGCTAAAAAAAAGGTAGGAATTTATTTTTTTATACCGTGATCTGTTTTTTTTCTCCTCCTCTTCCCTTATGACTGAGTTTTCTCTACCCTTTTGAACAAAATATGAAACGATTGGAATTATCATGGAACTATTCATCGTTTTTCCTATGTAATCTAACTTGACATTTTTGTCGTGGATTTTTTATCTGACATTTTTATTCGACATTTTTTATATGCAGTCTCGAATTTCATAGCCATTAAGCACTCCCTCTCACAATTAGCCATTTTGATTTAATTTCTGCGCGATGGGCAGGCTATTTATTCCGCCACTAGCCAAAAACGCATGCGCGGCGGTCCTACGTATATCGGCCCCAAGCACGGGAAAGGACCTAACCGGGTTTCCTTCGCAACGCGACTTTGCGTTTCTCACCAAGCGAGGACCACTTTGCTCCTTACTTTTCGAATTCCTTTTCCGATACATGCAGTGTGTGATTTATGTATGATATATGCATCATACGTGTTACGTACAGATAAGATCCCGATTAATTATATCCTATGTTGGGCTTATCGTATGTAACACAACGAACTTCGAATCGTCTTATCGACAAACTCGTCTGATCCCAATAGAAAGTTTATAATGCAATCAGGATATAGCAATATGACGTTTAGAACAGGCTCTTTTAATTATCATTAAAATAGCCTGTTCTTGTAGGAAAATGTTATTTGGTGAATATATTATGAAATAATTTTTGCCAATAGTTGTATTGTCGAATTATCGTAGATGGGTATGCTCTCTTCGTTTGTCAAAAAGTATTCTCCTTTTTGCGTATAGGCCCAAATTCATGTGATTCTGTATGTCTGCAAGGACCCATAGACCCGACATTGGTCATTAATTAAATTTCATTAGCGAGCCAACTAAAAACACAAAAATGTAGCAGAAGCACGTAGCATGCTATATACTGTAACTTAAGGTGGTTATCCTCGATTAATTGAGAAAAATGGCGAACGTCCGTCAGCTTTATATTGCAATGACACGAACCGTCTCCTTATAATCACCAATTTTTTATAGAACATATTTTTTTGTACAGTCAAGCATGATATTTTGTTAATTAAAAAAAAAAACATCATGCCACACCCGCACTCCTTTGCTGAAGACTTCTTATTTTTATAAAACAATCTTTTAAGAAATTATTGCTTGTCTTATCAGCTGCATGTGTTAATGTTAATGCGGGATGTGCAGGTATGTAATTAAGAGTTAAGAATGCGTTTGAGTATAGATTTTTTTGCATATTTAAATAAATTTGCAAAGCTAAAAACAACGGGACCACAATTATCACGCAATTACGAATGTGATGAAAGACGATTTACGATTAGTAAAATGTAAAATCGGTCTTCCTTCATTATGCGCGTACCTGTATGGCGACAAATGCATAGGGTTTTTCAAATGAGTTCTTGAAATAATAAAAATATATTTAAACACTGGAGGGCTCTTTTAATTTTGTCAAATTGTTCAACTTGGCAATTATGTTCTCGGCGTGTTTGTCGCGCCGTTTAAAAACAATTATTTGAACATTAAAATATTAGAACTACGGGGGAAAAAAGAATGATTACGGCAAAATGAACGATTTAATGATATTCAAAATGGATAATTACCAGAATGCGTACATGACGATTCGCGTTAGCGTCTAGTATGTATACAAGTAGTTCGTCTCGTATATCAGCAAATAACTCAGGCATTGCCTTACGGTTGTAACGGCAGTTTAAAAAAAAAATTAACATAGCCATATAATGAGCCTCCTCAGGAATACACGAGCAACATTTAAATCGTGAGAGAAAATACACCGGTTATTTAAAATATCAGGTGAAAAAAGAAAGAGTAGACGACGAGCGTGAGTTTGTTTCATCGCCAGACAGCAAAAAACACATCTGATATATCAGGACCTTGACAAATTATAATGTGTACGAAATACTGAATAACGTTTCTGTTTTGAGCTCGTCTACATCGCCCGAAAACAAAAGAGTTTGTTCATGTACACAGATTAATCAGACAAGCCACCAACACGTACGTACGTATGACGAAATGGCATTGTGATTCGTTGACGAAAACAATAATATCCACAAAGAAAGCGCTCTTGGGCTTGTTTATTTCTCGGACCAACAACGAGAGGCGTCCGTATTTTTTTTTTTCTTCTTTTTCTTGAGTGAGTTGGTGGGGGGAAAATCTACGCGCACAATAGGATTTCTTTGTGTCCAGTCGACCAATTTTGACAAAACAGTAAACCGTGCCCATGGCGACAAGTCAACAGTCCTTGCATCAAAACTGTAGGTGGTCACTTGTCCTACATACAGTCTTTTATGTTGGAAGCTGGTCAACAGAGTCTTTACAATACTAGAAAAATGGCGTCGGCTCCGGTAAAAGACGTGATGCATAATGGAGACGACCAAACAACCGTCAAATGTGAAAATAGTATTCAAAATAGTATTAGTTTGAAACAAAATATCGTCAGAAATTGCAAAATACTCACTTTTGGATGTAAAAACACTAATCTGTAATTGCTTGTTTGAACCTAAATTATTGTTTCAATTAAGAGATGATGTAACATAAATCTTTACCAATATACCAGTGATTTAAGATGACTACGCACTATGATTTGTATATGTGTTTTTGTTATGAACGGGAACTCGATAATGCAGCTATATTTGTATCAATGCAAAATTTGTCAATTATTATTTGCCGTATATGAGCCTATTTCACTGATGATGTTAAGGCCCATGCTTGTGGTCATTCGTGATAGGTAAAGGCGCAATTAGTATTTATTAGATTCCCTTTCACTCGAGTAAACATTCCAGATATTTCAAAGCACAGAGCTTTTGCAATATTAAGACAAGTGTTCTTGCAGACTAACAGAACCTGACTAAGTAAAACTCAAGAGCTTGTGCCATGGGCACCAACAAACCAATTATTTTTTGGCGATTCGTTTTAATTAAATAGTTTCAGAGAAAGGAGAAAATGAAATTGCACAATTTTTCAATTGTCAACTTGGGATAACTAAATGTAAGATATTCTTACCTTGTGTTAAATTTTATAACATTTTGTCAAGAGTGCTTGGAATCACTTGTACAGCATACGAATGGCGAAATTGTACACGCCTATAGTAACGAGCACCTGTGCACCCATTATATATTAATAATTAAAAATATTAGCCGCGGCAGATACACAGCACGAAATTGTGCAAAGTTATCACCGTTGGCCTGATAGAGAAGCTCAATTTAACGCGAATAACATTGAAAGAACAAGTAGCCAGTCAAATCATGTGCATTTATCCTGCTTTTGCAAGCGAGATGTTTTATAAAGTTCCGAAATTCGTTCTATATTATTAGAATACCTAACAGAATAAGCCAATCTACTCGTAATTACGATACACAAAAGCGTATACAGGGACGATACAATTGTTTATGCACATTATATCTAATGCACGCGTATATATTGTAGGACGTGCGTTTTATTTACAGCGAGCTAATACTATTATTTTAAGAGTGGTTATAACGAGTACTGCATTGTATCTACGGAATTTCTAACAAGGTTTTAAAACTATTATAATATGGCAGCTTTTAGCCACAAGAATAACTACCGGTATTTATTTTCAAAATTAATAATTTTATCACCTGTGTGGTGTCCTCGTTCATCTTCTAATCGTTCCGGTTCAACGAACTCTGTTTTTATATTTTAATAATTTTATATTTAAGAATATTACTCAAACAATTTCAACATTTCAAACATTCAATTTTTTAAATGTCTACTTCAACTTGCTATGAGCAGAAACTGCAATTGATTTTTTTGGAAGATATTTATTATGAATATTCCACTCTTCAAAAAAGATGACTTCAGTAATTAGTTTCGCACGAAACAAGAATTATTGGCACATTGATCAATCGTGCAAATTCATGATTCTAATCTGACATTTCATTTTATGAATAATAGGCTTTACACGGTTTCGGTCGACCGAAGGGTGACTTGATATAAATTAACCAATTTAATCCTGATTGATCATTGGTTCTAGATATACATCTGTAGATGTAGTCGAAACTGAGCTCAATTAATCAGACCAAGGCACGCTATCCACGCTACTCAATTGAAACACCCTGTAAATTACATCCGTGTGTCAGACCAACGCTACCATCATCGCAGTGCATGCACAACAGGCCTGCAAAACAACCTTCACTTTATGCATATATATGCCTTTACGAAGAAGCAAACTTTATACAAATTGTATATACAGAGTCGAATCTATTGAAAACGTGGGCAGAAAGGTCGCATCACCATGGGCAGTCAGAATAATTTAAATATAAATCTTGCGCGCTTGTATGGGGACAGTTGGCAGATGTGACATCGTCATATGTAAAAAAAAAAAAAAAAAAAAAAAATGAAGCAGTCCTTCTCCATGTACGTGAATTTGTTGGGGAAATCTGCAAAACGCCACTGCGACTATTGAGAAATATCTAGCAAGTTGATGATGATGACTCGGTGATTAAGTTGTTTGAGCACAAATACTCGCACATGTACTTGAACATGAGCATGTACAGTACTCGTAGTGCATTATGCAACCCGAATGTGAATTCTGCAGATGCTCAGTATATATTTTTTGGAAAAGAAACTGACATCTCCAACTGGCATCAATCACATCCAAGTTTTAAAAAAATATATTAAAAACTGTTTCAATGAGCAAAAAAATGTGATACGTGTTCAAAGAACAGAAATTGACTTAAAAAATTTTAAAACCCGAGGATATGTGGTTTTTTCAACTAGAGTATTGCAACAAATAGTTGCTCGTACATGTTTTTTTAGTAGAAAATGCGTTGGGGCACTCATGAACTCGATATAAACTCGATCGATCATCGTCCATCAAAGTAAGATTTAATCGTATTTGCTTCCGACGCTTGACTTTTCGACAAAATTTGTCTTTCATGGTGATAACGAACGTCATACGAATTCTGCGGGAATGTGTATTCCTTATAGAGAAATATCGCGCCTTGTGTTGTAGATACACAATTGCAACATAGACAAAAATCTCTGGATGCCATAATATACGAATCGAAAGTCTTTTGGAGATCCAGGCCGGCACCAACTATTTAATCTCTAAAGCTCCTTACAGTCATTAAGACTTTCACGCTTATAACCAGCTTTATTCCCCAAACTAAAAGCTTTTATTTTGAATTTCCGAAACGGTCGAGGTCTAGACTTGTACGCTCCGCCGCTGTCCATGCAATTAAGCCGGTCGAGGATTATACGTTTCTGTTTTTTCAAGTCAGGGTCTACTTTTGCTCGAGCCCTTAAATTTATCATTGGTATATATAATGCATGCATGCCTGCGTATTTATTTCCGACGAGAGAGTATGCATAGTGGGTCAAAAAGTATATTTTCGATACATGCGACTAACCCCATAAATATTGAGTAAGTTGTTCCATTATCAAATTAATTTTTTTATTTTCAAAATCTTGAAATCCGTACTTAAATTTCTAGCTGGCAGAAATTAGACAAAAATAATACACAACAATAAAATCATTGATTTTATGTGACTTGCAAATTTAAAAAAATTAAAAAATAAGCAAGAAATTCAAAGAGATGGCAGTAATCGAAATAGTGTAATCGGCACAAAAGGTGACAATCGTATACAATATTCCAAGATTAATAAAAGTATTAGTTGGTACACGAGTTACCAGGCATGCGTGCAAACCGGTTATGTAATTTAATGCTCGCCATGCCTATCTCGCCGAACTGCGATTTTTTTTTATTTATTGACGTAGCAATATACTCGTATTATACGTGCACACCCACATGTACATGTATGTATCACCGAACCCAGGTTGGCAGCCAGCAACTAAGATTTTCTCCGGAGAAATTACACCCGATGCGAGTCATGCGAGCATCGAAATAATCTCCAATATAAAAACCCATTTTCTGTAAACGAATTACGTTCCATTTCTTTTCTCCAGGATCTATGTCTGCACAAAGGACATTTGTTTTAGTCTCTCGCCCCCTGATACGGAATTGCTAAGCATCTTCCTCAGACCCCAAAACATACTAGGAACATATTAACTAATTTGAAAGAACAAAAAATCGTTTATTAACAAATAAGGTACCGGTATATAAATATAATAAACGTGAAAGTTGTACAAGCGTGAAAGTCGTGAAGCAGATCAATATACAGTTATAAAATGTCGCCAAGAATAACGATGACCACCAGGACAGACTGAGGTGAAGACGACTGAGATGGCGAGACTCAAAGCGTGAAGAAAAAAAATTCGAACAGACCCTTCTTACAAAATTGCTAGAGAATTGGTGGGCAATATTTTTTTGCCATCTATGAATCGTCAATCTCATTGAATTGAGTTCAGCGCCCTACTATTGATTTTTTTCTGTTGATGGCAAGTTAAAAAATAATAATGAGCTTTATTCTGCCATTCGTTAGGCGTCACGAATGCAGGAACTATTGCTTACGAGAAACTATATCTGCAAAACTGCATCTGCAAAACTGCATCTGCAAAACTGCATCTGCAAAACTGCATCTGCAAAACTGCATCTGCAAAACAGCATCTACAAAACAGCATCTGCAAAAAAGCATCTGCAAAACTGCATCTGCAAAACTGCATCTGCAAAACTGCATCTGCAAAACTGCATCTGCAAAACTGTATATGCAAAACTGCATCTGCAAAACTGAACCTGCAAAACTGCAACCGACTACGCCGTGCACTTGCACTTTTCGTGTTCTCAAAGCTGTTGCAAACGCTTTGTAGGCCTAGTCCGAGGCAAGCGGTAAAAGTGAGAGCGATGGCATTCAGTGACCGAGTAACCGTGATGCGCGGTATAAGTTTAAGCGAAAGCAGTAAAGGGGTGAGGTTGTCAAGAGGATGCGATAGAGGAGTTATAATATCAAAAGCGAACTAAATTTAGCAGCTCGGTGTAAGCGCCATGTATCAAAAGTTGGAATCTTATACCTCGAATACTGGAAAGTTATTAGTCGACGAAATGAAATCTGTGACTAGCTGGATAAAATGCGAGACTACACCTATATACCCTTATTACTTGTATGTTATGGCTACAATACTGATGTTTCAAGCACAAGGTGACGTGCAATGGATTTAAAATAGAAAACGAATTCCATTATAACAAATTATTGCCGGAGCTTTCGCAGTTTGCTGCATGTCATACATACATGTATTTTCGTTGTTCTCGAATTTTCAACGCCTTGCTGAATATTAATGGTAGCCCGGTCGGGCACACAAAATATGATTCATTCTTGTTCTTAAAAAAAAAATAGGATGAAAGAAAGTTTTGAAATAAAACAAAGACATACCAAACGATCGACGCAGTCCACACAGAAACCAAAAACTCTCCACAACCTCTACAATTATATTTGAATTAACGTTAATTGTCATCCGATGGATATCGGAAATGCTTGTTTTTATTCGAGATTGAAACTACTTTCGAAAATTATGTTCCATGACTCAAGCTTTTGAAGGTTCCAACGTTCCTTCCTAGAAATAGGAACGAGAACGTTCCAACGTCCCTCAGAAAAGTAGCCAATTCCTTTTGCCGTTCCTTCCCAACACTGCGAGTAAGCAGCTCGTATACATGCATATATACAAAGGAGAGAGAACGAACTAACGAATTCCGATAGATCACAATGCGATCCGACAGGGCTGTAAACATGCTACACAGCTAAGTAAGTTTAGATGGGCAATATAACATGCTTTTAAGAAAATACTTTGACATAAGGTGACGAGACCGAAGAAGAGCAGTGGAGAAAAATAACTCGCGACTTTCAACAAGAGAAAAGCGTACGTGCGCATATTTTTTTTTATAGCAAATTCTCTAAACTTTTGTTCGGAGCTAAAAAGCAATATTTGTCTACATGACATCAAACAGATGTACCTGTATAGGTGTGAAACGTACGATACCGTATCTCTTCTTGAAGAGACACGTTTAAAATAAACAATCCCGGAATGTACTTTTCCACAAAACAAGAAATTAATTTCGCTTTTGCTCAAATTTGTTTTTAATAAATAATAAATAGCAGTTACACAAATATCGCCATCTTACCCATTTATGACTAGCAAACAATGTTGGAAAACAGGAATAATTTTAAAACAAGATAGATCCAAGGCAAATTTTGTTTCGTTTCATACAAAAGTGATTCAAGAATTCAAGACGAGACTAGAATTGTGTTTAGCATCGAAGCCTGCATAACCAAAATGTATCTTACTTTTTGTTACTTGACCTCAAACAAAACATTCCCGTTCAATAAACGCACTTTTTTTTTGGACCAGTCACCCCACTGTACCATGCCGACTGACCCAACCGTATTATCTAAAACTATGTTAATTGCCACCTGACCCCTCCCAATCCTCCTCAACTCGCTCGGCTCGGACTCAATCTGCCCTCCGGGGTTAAAGAGCTGGACATTCACCTGCCTCGCGTCCATCCATCCCTTCCAGTTGTCGCCATTTTGTCATGTCCTATTAACCTAGCAATCTTCTCCCCTGTATACTTCAACGTATCCGACTAGCTGTGCTGCTGCCAAAAAAAAAGGCAAACTTGCACAATAACGACGAAGTGGTATTGGAGCGGCAACAACAACAAAAAAAAAATCTTTTGAGTACATCTCGTCCCACGAGAAAGTAGATCACAGAATTTGTGAATGCGAAACGAGTTCCGTTTCTCCGGCGGCTATTTAGTGTTTTGGTGGTGTTGGTGGTTGTTGGTGGTCATAACCAAAGTGTTCACCGACGTGGTATTTTATTGACGGACTATCTATACACAACTTGTAAGCATTTTTGTAAGCTTGTTCCGCTAGTTAAGGCGTTATTTCACGTGGCTGGCAATAGCTGCGCATGCCGCTAAAACGCGCAAATTGCGACAGCGGTTCGGCGGCTGGGCGGTATTGCACGTGAGCTGCGAATGCATTCGCGGCGAATAAAATTGAACATGTTCAATTCTATTCGCCAGGAGCCAGCGAATTAGATGCGAATGCATTCACAGCTCAGGTGCAGTGCCGCCCAGCGACCGAACCGTTGCTGCAATTTGCGTACTTCAGCTGCGTTAGCAGCGATTACCAGCTACGTGAAATACCGCCTTTACGGATTGGCGAAGGGGTTTTTGTTTTTGTGCAGTTGCGACGGCAAACAAAAACATGCAGCGTTGTATTTTGGGCAATAAATGCAAAACATTTTGACACCACGTTTGTGTGAAGTGATTTATCGTGTAAATATTTCTATGTCGGTTTCTCTGTGTGTTGTCCCCCTACTTGGATATTTTACGATTCAGATATTGTTTAGCTTTCTAATCAATTATTGATAAATATTACCGGCACTTGCATAATCCTGAAATAATATTAGTCTCTCGCACGCTCAATCACACAGTATTCGTATAAGCAGCGAGTAAAATTAAAAAATAATAACAAACCCAAAGTTTTTATTTAACAGTTATAATTTTTTTGCATATGGTTTTTGCAATTGTTAATTGGAATTAAATCTTTATAAATATTATCAAATATCTGAACAATAAAATATATTTTTTTTATTAATAGT
This sequence comes from Melogona broelemanni, assembly GCA_033995665.1. NCBI lineage: Eukaryota > Metazoa > Arthropoda > Diplopoda > Chordeumatida > Chordeumatidae > Melogona > Melogona broelemanni. Next base: position 52,813 of record JAUJYS010000002.1, on the reverse strand, counting down.
TACATGCCTAGGTTCTCATACAATCACTTTTCGACTGTACTGTTGTATCTTCACTCATACTAGTAGTTTTTGTTTGTTCGCTTAGACGCAATTTGTAAAATACATGCTTCAAAGATTTCTCAGAGTTCATCAGCATTTCTGGCACAGACTCAACTTTCATGAGCCAAGGTCATTTTTCATTGGACATTGTCGACCTTGGGTGCATCCTTCGATATCACTGTCAAAGAAAACCTATTAATTAAAACTGTTATTTTTTTTTCTCTAACCTCACGCTGGTGCTAGCAGTCAAAATTAGATTTTTCTGCATTATTTAAAAATTGGTACGTACATTGTACATTGCATTATGCAACGTATTAATAAATGTGAAAAACTTAAGCTGCTCTAAAATCTTGAAAAGGTTTGCCCGATTGAACAGTGAAAAAACCTTTTCGATTTCTTTACGATTCACTGGTTCTGCTTGCTGCCACCGTTAGGTGGCGCCTGTGGGCCGTCCTCCAGAGGTCGTACGCGGTCGTATAAGGAAATCAATACTTCGATTGATTAAAAATATGTTGTGCGCGATTACCAGCTGAGAAACAAATGTTTCAATTGCTTTGGACTTGATGAACGGGGTTGCGAGCGACGCTTTTATTACAATGCACTACAATGAGGAAATCGAATCGAATCGAGGCGCACTGAATATTTTCATAATCTGAGTCGGCCATTATTACGCCGGGCAAAATTCGATTGCCATCGCATTATGTAATGGGATAGAGACAGGCGTAGCGTTTGCCATGAATCTCTTCTATTTGCGCGAAAATTATCCAAAATAGCTGGAAACGCCGCAGCGATTCCACGATTACGGGATATACACACACACGTACAGGAACAGGGTACAAGTAACCCTGTTATGTTCCAATAAATTAAGCAGGCTTCTATTAGCGGTAACCATTAACAGAACCCAAATGGTCTCGGTAATTGGAGTAAGCCCATGTATAGTTGGCAGGCAATGAATTCAAATTTGAAGACAAGAAGTAACATCTCAATAGCCCCGAGGTTCCGAACTAGTCGACCGTCATTGAAAGAAATCGACTTCCCAAATTTGTTTATAGGATGACGTTCGATTTGTAAAAAAATAATATAATATTTGTTTTATTGTAAATGTTTTAATTGTTTTACGTGTTATAATTACATTTCATGATACGCAACATGTTTTCTGAGTGACGACGAAATTTGTAAAACCTTTGACATAGTCATTGTCCCGCAATAAGACTGACTGCCCATTGAAAATACTTCACATTTCTTCACAGAGTGTAACTAATTTACCATTTCGTGAGAATAAAAATAAAATTCACTTACCTGTTTGCATTTTTCATGAACACGTTTCCTGTTGAAATCATTTGTAGTGGATACTGGATGGCAAATAAATTACTTATTTATTGCACTGATAAATTTGGATGAGCAATTTCCACTCTATACATGACTGGCGAACAAAGGAAGACTGATGCCACACACAAACAGGAAGTGACATCATAGGCTCACACAGAATTGGCGCCAAAAAGGGACAAATAACCAAAGAGTTTAAAAGGGCGAATTTGGCGGCATATGAAGACGCAATGACGCTCTGCTAGATTTGAAATAATGCCATATTGTGGAAAATTAATTATTCACACATAAAACATTTTTTTTTAATTCACTAGTTATTTGTTGGTAAACACATAACGCCTTTATTCGGAGAAGTCATTTTCAAGGAATTCAAATTATTTAACACAGCACAATCATTGACAGCGCTCCACTTTTATTTTATTACGCCAACGCAATGCAACCGCCATATTTTAAAATTAGTTTATTTTCGATGAAAAATACATTCTTTTTAGAAAATGGTGATAAATACCAGTAATTTTAACTCAATACATATAATGTAAATTATAATTCTGGCATGAAAAAAAAATTGTCAACTACTAACGTTTGAATAACCTTCATCCGTGGCTCTATCATTTGCAAAGTTCGATTCCGACATACTTGTAAATTAGCAAGGATAAAAATGAATTCGCCTTGTTTTCTTTTATTTTTATTCGTCAAATTGCCGAGACTTAGATAAACAGTCAGCAGTTTCTCCTTTCTCTAAAATCAATATTTTTCCACTGGTGAATAATACCTAATCGTAATAACATTCTTATCGCCTCGAAAGAACATTTATAGAGGTGCACATTTTCACCAGTACCTAGACATCAAATAACGAAAGCCCAAGCCAGGAATCGAACCCGGGATCGCCGCACACATGGCGGATGCTCTACCAGCATAATATTCTTCCAACATATGCATTACCAGAGTTAAGCCTATTAGTAGCTATGCTACGACCCACGCCGCAACATTCGAAACAACATAAAATACATGAATGTTATTTGAATTCGCCCGAGCCGTCGTGGTTGCAAAAAAGGCGACGAAAAACTTTCGATTCGAAAAAAAAAAAAAAAAAGAAAAAAAAATAACAGCCTCGTAAAATAAATAAACAAAAAACTAATAAAATGGCGAGAGAAATTGATGGGATTTTATTTATAAATATGGAGTAATGTACCGTTATTACGCCGTCCACGTCCGATACACAACTCCTACGCCGAAACAAATCCCCTTTTTCTTCCAGCTCGGAATGAACGTTTCCTTCTCCAGAGAGAAAATGCCTCGCCGTACAGCGTGTCTTTTCTGCTCAAAGACGGTGGTGAATTATTGTCTCGCCCAGACCTTTTCGCAGCCCAGGCAAGAAATTAATGAAACCGTACATCAGCGTCACGCACCACACGTACACTTTTTTTGTCGCTCGGCCTATGGATGTGGCAGCTGGCAAATTCGGCGTTTGCAGCAACTGGGAACCGTGTTCCGACACCGCAGGAAAGTCTGGACAGCTCTGAGACCACATAAGACCAGACACGTGACATTGCCATTGGCTTTAACTCGTGACTGGCGAGCCAGCTCTCTCTCTCTGTCTCTCGAATCTCGAAATACGAGCACTTTATCGAACTCCATTTGTATAAATTCCGTTAGACAAGAATTTCGTCAAAGTCGTGTTTTCGTACGATCGTATAAGCAGAGAGCGAGTTAGAGGGATGGGTGTGTCTGGTAACTTTTGGGCAGACTCGCAGAGCAATACATTCGATTATTACTTTTTATTCTGGCGCCGAAGCCGAACAATTTTTTTTCTTCACAGGGCAGCGACCGAAGCTCGAATAAATTGTTTAAACATTTGAGACCGAGCGAACGTAACAGAAATATACAAATATAAAGGTCTAAAGTTAACACCAACAATTCAAAGTTATTTTGTACTATACAGATCGCCGTTTATACGTTCTTTAATTCGGACTGTCAGTGCAATAAGATTTCATTGATCAATCTAGACCATTGTCAAATCGATGACCGATCAAGTTGAGCAGAATCAGGACTATATTTTTTATTGTCAGGCAAGGTTTATTATCATTTCAAAGCTGTTAATTAACCGAGTCAAACATTCAATTATAGAAAACGATAGAAATATAAAAATATAAAAATACAGCTCACATTCTCAGATTCATCACACAAACGGTTTATCAACATAATTTTAATTGTTATTTATTTCTCATTCATTACAAAGGGTCATGTGATCATTAAAATGTTGAGAAGCTCTGTGTGATATTAAAATAATTTATCGAATATTAAAAGTCAATTTCGGGATTGTAGCACGGTCAAGAAATAAGATTACAAATTTTCAAAATAATTTAAAATAACTATAAATAATAAAAAATATTTAAAATCATAGGAGTATTTTTTAAATAAGTGTTTAGCAAAAGTAAAGGGAACAAAATGCAAATAGATTTTTTTAGTATGTTATTTGCCAAAAGGAAGTTAGCTGATCGCGACTTTTGTTCGCTTGGTGTCGCCATGTACCGCACTTGTGAACAATGATTTCTGCGTGATCACCCTATGTGGGCCCCGGGGCCACGTTTCCCTCGTGTCCTTCTCTCCGGTACAGTTTTTTTTGTCGCATAATGAGGGGTCGGCGGTAACTGACACGTCTTTTTTGACACTGACATGTTAACATTTTCAAGGGTTTCAGGATGTTTACAATTCGGCACCTAAAAGGGAAAGTGATTTTTTTTTTGCCTTTAGGTAACCGTTCCTCGAAACTACGATAAATGTCTCCAGAAAAATTGCCAAACCAGACTTCATCACCAGTCGCATGTTTCAACAAATAACGTACAAACATGTTTTTTTTTTCAAATTTAAAATTTAAAAACGCGATTAAAATGAATAAAAATAATACCCTGGCATTACATTTCAAAAACATTACACACAGCATTGAACGAGTGTCATTAAAAAAAATATTCCCACCAAAAGCAATTGTGGGACAGATAACAAATTATTATTTGTTTAATTTAAAAAACAGTAAGTTTAAGTTTTCACAAACTCAATATAATAAACCAATATACTTGTAATTTTTGATGAATCATTGTCTACAAGTATACATTTTTTTTATTGCTGAAAATTTTCAATTTCAGTACAAAATAACAGAAAATGCACGTTTAACAAATTGCCACAAAACCAATTAGGATAAACAGTAATTTTCATAGCGTCTAAAAAATGAAAATATAAGTTATTACAAAAATATGAGTTGCTGCAAAAACAGAACAAAATATTCCTCATTTACCACAACGTGTATCGAATAAAAGGCTAACAGCCGCTGACTCATTCAATGACCAATAAGAAAAAATAAAATAATGGAAATCTTTTTTTTTTTTTTTTTGGTGTTATTAATGTCTCGGCCGTGTGCATGTCTATTTTAATATATTGCATCTGTGGGCGGGTTTCAAATAACACGGGCGGACGATAAATCATTTAAAAATCTGAAACTTCACTCAGTATATAGCATATTTAATTTTTTTAGCTATAAGCCAGGGTGCCAGCATACACTGAAATTTGTATTCGACGGCGCGCCATACACGCTGTTCCGCCATATACATGTTCTTGTATACAGAAAGATGTGCGGGCAGGCTCTGGCCGCCATTCCTAAGTGGCTGCACGTGCTATCGTCTCATTGGAAAACGGCGATTTCTATTCGACCTTCCGTCGTTATGCTAAAGTCAATAGGCGGCAGTGCTCATGCGCCGATGAGTTAGTTAGCGCGTGTGCCATACGCTATACGATGCCGTCACATCTTTGAGCCTCGCCCATTTCGCCATTTGGCACGCGCTGGAATATTATGCAACAGACCAGGCAGGCGGCGACGAGAAAGAAAAAAGAAAACCGCCAATGAACTTTCTGCGGTTGAGATTCCAAATATCCCTCCGGAAAGTGGGGATGAAATGGTAGTTGAAGATTGGGTGGGCGGAGGTTGGGGGGGGTGGTGGTGGAGGAGAGATAAACCGGAATTGTTTTTTGTTGTTGTTCCGTCCAAACGAAGTAACTCGGGAGAGAGATTCTAAAAAAAAATTAACAGCTTTTTACCTGTCCAAGTTGATCATAAAACTGCAGTAAATGGAGCCCATTAGAATTAATGAGATCGAGTGAGAGTGGGTTACGGCTCCACGGGCAAGGCAGTCGCCATTGGGGCAGCAAGGAAGGTTGGCAGAATGGATAGCACGCGTGTATGTGCGGTTGCGGGAATATAAGTGCCGATAACGAACCAAGCCACGTCACAAACGCGAATTTAAAAAAAAAATAAAAAATAAAAAATTATTTAATAGAAATTTAAAACCAATAAACTTTTCAATTTGCTTGTACTGCACACTACAACTATCAAATACAATTAAATCGATATTATACAAACTTGAAAGTCTCTACAACACTCAAAATGTGCAGTAAAATTTTATGTTTCTCGTGGTTTCTTGGAAATTAGTGATGTAAGACTATTTCAAAAATTGACAACGGGACATTTTAACTTCACGCCTTATTTTATCCCATCAACACGTCTACTCTTTCCCTGAAATGCAACATTTCTCCGAATTCCAGAATCTACAACCCCACGTACCCAATCACCCCACTGGACTACCGGTACTCCATTCTACAGAGCGCCCTTCTCTCCAGAGCCACGATTCGCGCCATTATTATGCATTCTCTAGTCTCTGCAAGAGAGTACCTACTCGTCGAATATAGGCGCTTATAATATGTAATACATAAAACCTTCGAGCGGCGGCGGCGGCTACAGCACCGCGCCCAGGCAAGTGAACCAGTATACATCACGTACATGTATACACACACACGTACATGCCTATATATACATGCCTATGGCCAGGCTCGTTCTCTCGAATGGAATCGCCTGGAGGCGCCAAGTAACGCCTACCGTCATTGGCCGACGCCGTCGAACACGTCAATTGCGCGTCCGCGCTTCAATCTCGGCGGCTTCTGCGCATGCATCGGACGCCATCTTGAAAAATGTAATAATGCGACTACTGTAGAGAGCGAGAGAGAGAGGCGGCTGCTACCCTCTTCGACTATGCTTCTGTCGCGCCGGCTGCTGTTGGCGGTGGTGTTGGTGTCGCGCCGATAGGCCTACGCGAAAAAGCCGAAATTGCGTCGAGGAGATCTTGCTGGATGGAGACATAGCGCGCGCGCGCACGCGCGTATCACGAGCGCACGGGCCAGAGAAAGTTAAGCAAGCGAAGAAGAGATGAAGAAAGGAGAAGGGAGGAGATGACGAGAAGAAAAAAAACATCGTCGAGAAAATGTAGTCGATTTTCTTTTTCGCGGATCGACGCCATCTTTGATTTCGAGCAGATCCGATGTTGTTCGTCGGCGAGGCGGCCGACCGCGCTCATGCTCTCTTTATATCTCTTGTCTCGAAGGCCGCCGCGTTCGTCAATGCACAGAAGGACAAGTTTTCTCAATTGTTTCGGGATGCATTAATGCGAGACTAGTGGGTTGAGTAAGCGTGAGATGGTGTAGGGGTGGAGTGAGGAGACACGCGAATTTTTTTTACTAACGATTCGAGTTTATCTTTGCTATTTTTCTTTCGGAACACCACACACGCAGGCAACGTCTTCAAGAGTTGAGAGATGGGCAAAAGGTGCGTGCATGGCGCGAAACAGCTTCGATAGTTTTATTGAAAGAGGGGAGGGAGCGTATCTAATGGAAAAGCGAGATCCGAAACAACAGCCCCCGTCGCCGTTAATGCGCTCTCCCCACGTTTCGCCGCTCAGACTATTATAGCTAGGTAGGAAAGAGAGCCAGCTAGTGTCTAGCGTGAGACCGGCGACCGCCACCTATAGTTGCTGACGCAGGCTTCGCGTCCATTGATAACAACATGGTGGACGTTGTTGATGCTGCAAAAACGGACCGGCAGGACATCTCAGCGATATTGCTCTGTATAAATACGTGGGGGTGGGGGTAGAAGCGAGAGAAGAAAAGAAAAAAGCCCGATTGTCAGCGATTTTGATATGCCATAATGTAATACTGCGGGGCAGACGCAGCGACGCCGAGTAGGAGTGCGAGTTTGTCCGCATTGCACCAACTCACGCCGTCAGGCCATCGCCACCGCCGCCACCGCGCTACTCTTTCCGACCAAGTCGAACAAACGCGAAGCCATGGGCTGTATAGTAGTGTGTCTGACGGCTTTGACGCTCACGCGCGGCATACCGGAGAGTTTTCCTCCGCGGGAGAGCGAAAACCGCGCGCGTCGCCACCAGTACACGAGTCTCGGACTGCTGAAGAAAATTTTTGCACGGCGGGCTTACGACAGTGCGTCGGCCATTGAGAAAAGAGCGCGGAGCATGCTCCTCTCTGTCTCTCTTATTTTAGTTTTCTCGAGACGCACTCTTACCGCTGTCAATTGAGAGCAACCCACAGAGAGTACACGCCACTGTACACACACACATACACATCGTCACCAGGGCCAGCCAGTCAGCAGCCATTTTGCTATTTCTGATTTTCGTACGCCGCCCCGAAAAATTTGCGTCAAGCTCTCTAGTCTCGCCTCTGTCTGTCTCTCTCTCGCTCTCAAAATGGCTCTTCTTTTTTCCCAACCAACATTATCTAGTAATGATAATGAGTAATGATAGGTCGTTCAGATACAATACCGGGTCCGGCTAATGGTCATTCGCACGCATAGTCTATGGGGGCTGAGCAACTGCGCTTTTGTCTATCAATACTGTCGCGACCGATCGCGGAGGCCTCGTCAAACAACAGAGAAGCGGCCGTCAACATCGCAAGAAAAAAGCCATCGGTTCGAATCTCGTTCATCATTAGCGACTCTCTACTACTGGTAAGTGCAAATTTTTATTCAAACTATTCGGTTTTCTAATCGTACTCGGACGAAACCATTACGTTAGACGTGCAGCCTTGTTTATTAAGCTAACTACCACCCCGTCCCACCCCCAGTACTGTATTTATACCCCACTTCTGACGCGCTTTAAATAGCTCGGTGCTGTACTCGCAGCTGTATCCCAGAATGGTTAGGCTTCCACTGCAGTCTGTAACGTCAGCCCCGTTTTCGTTTAGCAGTGCCGCTCGTGAATTTTCAGAATCCCCGTACGAAAAATCAAAATTAATTTTTTGTGCAGATTTTTTAAATTTGAAACAAATCTATACATATCATAACAAATTTCTCTTTGAACACGCAACATACCCGCTTATGGCAGCAAACGTTTTCCCCATTTTTCGGTCCTCTATGGTCCTAAATGCGGGTTTTAACCGCTCAGAGATATCTAAATATAAAATATAAGGCGATATATAAATGGTTTTGTTCGTTAATTGTCCAAACGTTCAAATTTGAAATTAGTAGACCTAAATGCGTGACTGGCACCGTTTTGCCGGCGTTTCACCGCTAATGGCCAAGATGGCCGAGCCGGTTTGGCTTTGTTCCCGTACCTCCCCCCTCTCCCTCAGTCGCCATAACAAGATTCCTCTCTTTGACCCGCTGGTTACGCGTCATTTGCGTTTGCCAAATTGCTCCAATTTTCGAACGAGACAGCTTGCAATCATTTGTCACTTGACTGGCCAGTAACCAGATGGTTGCTCACTGTAAATTGCTTTGAAAAAAAATCATCGTTTTCTAAATCTAATTTTTTTAAATGAATTATTTTTTGTTAGTAAAAATATATACAATGTATCTTTTCAAACATTTTTACCACACGAACAAGAATTATATTGCTTGCACTTCTCTGTCAACAAAAACTGGTACGTTCAGATATCTCATTAGTTTTATCGCAAGGCTGCGACGACACTTTTTTTTTTGTTGTCTCTCTGTATTATCACTTTACTTAAGAGCTATTTATATGTGAAACGCATAGTCAGTTGTTTCGAGTTGGCAACGACCACTACCACCACCACCAGCACCGGCTTATTATTTTAATCTATTTTTTTTTTGTGTGTGTCACATTAAATGTGGCGCTGTGTGTGTGTGCGTGTTCGACCAGCTCGACCCAAAATACATGGGAGCGAGCATATATAGTCGACATTGGTCGATAGTCGAGGTTTTTGCGAATTGGTCGAACGGAGGTCGGAGGACATGCTTTCTAACTTATTGTTATTACCTTGAAAAGCTGGCGGTAACAGAGAAACGTAAACCAACGTCTCTGTAGTGCGAGGAGAGAAAGAGAGAAAAGAGAGGAAAACTCGGTGGCTGAGAATGATGTAATTGTTGAAAGCAAACACGCTTTTCCCCCACCGACGACACAAAGTTGCCAAAGTTGCTCTGGCGCAAGGCGGAGAGAAGAAAAATATCTAGGCCAATGGTGTAAATTACGATGGAGCACAGGAGCAAGTGACAATTATTGGTTTTATTGCTCTCCTCTCTGTCAACGTACAGCGTGGCAAGAGTGCTGCCATCTGTTGACACTTTGCGCGGTGCGGTGGCCACTCTTTACCAGCTTAAAACAGGAAATATGGCGCCAATGGGAATTTTAGGAAAAATTGGTATTATTGCCACATGTATTCATTTCTATGCCTTTTTTAAGTTTTGTACTATGTAAGTTATATTTGACCGCATATAAAATTTAATAAATTTAATTGTAATTTGTTGAGTTAATCAGCATTAAAATGAATTACTGAAACAAGGTTCAATGTGTCAATGCTACAGCAAAGCTACATTTACAAAAATAATTGTTATTATGAATTTTATAAATATATTATTATGGCAATATTTGATGATTATGACTTATCCAAAATGTTTTATTCAGCGATTTTACGGTTACAATATAATAACATGCCATTTGTGAAAATTCTGATCACCATGCTCATTTTAACAATACAGTGTTTTGTCACGTAGAGCACACTAGTCATAGCTATATGCACGACCACTCGTGCCTTGTCAAACGAATTCATGACGTCATACTTGGGTATGACGTCACCAATTTAAGACCCAATGAACTGTGCCAAGTAGGTTGTCCTTAAAGAAAAATTTTGTTTGGCCAGAGCCTCAATCAGGCTAAAATGCAAGGTCAATATCAATTATGCTATCTTCATAAAAATAAATTTATGTATAACTAATTTGCCTATTATTTTTTATTGTTCCAGGTTTTTCTTCTGTAGGTAAGCTCCGACGCGCACGTCTTACACTTTTTCTCTACGTTGAAATGTCAATTTGATATTTGCTTATTTATTGAGTTAAATTTTTATTAGGTTAGCGTAATTCACCATTTCAATGTTATATCAATCTTGAATATTATTGGTGTCATTTCCATCAACATTTTTATAATTGACCAATTGGTAAAAATAATTCGATAACATGCTCTCCGATTTTGTTTCGGTGATTTTGATAACTGTAACATGAGAAAATTAATTCTGTCATCAGAGAGGATACGATACAAATATTAAAATATAATGTAAAATTGATCGAAACAAAAACATATATTTTAGTCAAAATTTATTATCACTTTTCGTACATAAATTAACGTCTTCAGAAATATTTGTCATTTGTAAAAAATATAGCGTTGTGCATGTTGGGTGAAAAATATTGCAGTACGATTGATAAATAGTATAAAATGCGTGAAAAAGAGAAACACATCAGATGACGTAATTCAACCACAGCAAGACGGCATCCGGCGGAAGTGACATCGACGCTCATCGTTGAATTTGTAAAACCCCCTGGACGTATACTGAATGTATCCTGAGCATACGTATTCCGGTATACCTTCAGTATACGTAACAGGAGGCCCTACGTAATCAAAACACGTTGACCAGTAGCGACATCTATGTCTTCACCTTGACAAAAACGTTCGAGGTCATCGTCATCACAGTCATCACCGGCGTTACTATCTTCTAAGTCATCTGGATGATCACCGACGTTCGCAACAAAAACCATTTTGTTTCTTAATTTGTTTGGGGGGTATTGGCCACTTGATATTGTCTGGAAAAACAAAATGGGTGTAAAAATAGGTGTTGGGATTAAAGCCGATAATTGCAGGAGATGGTGATTAAAGAAATTTATCGTTGAACGCGCTGAAATGATTTGCTGATTTTTCAAGTGTGCACATTTTGCTGGTGAATATACTTTTCTGAGTGCAAAGTGCCTGTATATTATTTAAAATGCCATATGACAATAAATATTGATCAATTAAAAATAAACATTTGTATGTGTTCATCTTTGAAAATGCTTTCCTATTGAGTGCTTTTTCTTTAAATGAGAACCTTGATTGTTGAAAGGTGCTTGAATACTATAAATGAGACACAACCTTCAATTCAAAATCAAATAAGTCATTAGATGTACTCACCTTTTAGCAATTTTTGTCATTGCCACACGTGTCTTCGTTTTTTTTTAAAGCACATTTCAATGTTTTGACGAAGTGATTTGAAATAATAAATAGGATTTCTTATGCTTTTGGTCAATTCATAAAAAAATTTATTGATGCATATTAAAGCTACAAATAATAAGCAAAATTTAAATATTAATAATTAGTGTGATCACTGCATAATTTTGTTATATGACCTCGGTTAAAATTATTTCGCCTCTGCCAATTGGCCTGTTTGAACAAACCAAAATCGTGTTTTCGACAATTCAAGCAAAAATGACGGTCACTGTTGTGCAATTTTAATTTGAAATTATATATGTTTTAGTGCGGATTTTCTTATGAAAACGTAAGTGTACTGTACTTCAATCGTATCGAACCATAAATTAGTATAACATATTGCCACTTATGAAACCATCACATTGATAGTTAACGCCAGAAAAACGGCTGCGCACGAATTAAAAATGTAAACAACCTCTTAGCAGTCGGTATGCACGGCCAAACAATCATGTTACGTTAAACCAACGTTGAGCAATGAAAGTGTCCATAAACATGGCCGTAATGATTATTGCCTTCATAATACGTCATTACTGTCACAAGTATCGCCTATTACAGAGATTGCGGAAATTTAAGAGTTTCGTATACTGGCGGGACAAACTCAATAGCCTATCGTCTTGCGCGCAGCGAAAACGGACCAACAGTACGCTACAGCACTAGCTGACGTCACTTCCGGTTGGCCCGTCGCGTCACTACGACTCTGCTGACGCGCGTAATGGCCGCCGAATGTTTACATCCGGTAGAAAAAACGCGCCGCTTTTAAATTTTTAAAGAACGCGTTTGCCAGTGTTTCGCCTGCGCACCAAAGTGACGAGCAATAAATTAAGAAAAAAAAAGACTGTCGACAACAATCTAATTTTATTCCATATAAGCATGCTTGAAATTCCTTTGAAAATTGGAAAATAATATTTTGTCGATGTCATTGCTAAGCTAACGATATTTTCCTACTACCTGTACACCAAAGGACTGGTTGACAAAATAATGAAGGTTGACATTATTTTGGAACAACCATTTAACAAATTAAAAATTTATAAAATATTGGTTAGGATAACTATATTTTTAATTGCTTCGCAAATATTTATATCAATAAAAATAATTATTGAAATCGTTTTTCATAAAATGTAAGTAAAAAAAAATGTTCAAAAATATAAAAATTATATGTAATACAACGCTAATCGTTTTAGTTAATCGTTATTTAATTTTAAATTGAGTATTAAATAAAATATAATTATATATTAAAAATATAAAAATTATATATATATATATTTTTTATTTTATATAATTCACCGTAGTGCCTTGTGCACTACAGTATTACTGCACCCTCGTGTCTATGAAGATATGTGAGGGGCAGGGTAGGGAAGGGAAGGGATGGAGAATGGCAGCTGGAATAGCCAGGATGCAGGATGCAGGATGTAGGACACCCTATTGGAAGCTCAGGGGTGACGCCAGTACCCCAGGCTAACGAATAAGCGAAAGCCTGTGCCGGGAATCGAACCCGGGACCGTCGGTTTCGTAGGATGTTGCCATACCCACTGAACCATCGGTACGTACATATTATCTCATCATATGTTCCAAAAATGTTCACACACACAGAAAACTTAGTAAAGGTTCCATCATCGATTCGCAAACGCCTAATGGGGATATTTAAGACAGTTCGTCTTCAGTACATTCGTTGTACACTGCTTAATCACGTTGAAGCACCTCAGGTGGAAAACGAAAAAACCGGCTTTTTTTCTCCGTCTCCGAAGAGAACCAATACTTGGAAACGATCCAGAAAACCGCACAAAACATTTTTGCACCACTACCACCAACGGTAACACGAAGCTCGGTTGACACCCGGGTGCATCCGGAATCGATACCTTCGAACTTCAAGCGTGTTCTAGGCGATCAGATAGGTCCTAGGCTAAAAACATCAAAACTTCATCCGACGATCACGAAAAGAATCCACCCGCACCACCACCGCATAAATAATAGGCGGGGCTAAATTGCGTACAGCGAACAAATCGAAGGTCAATAGAACAACGCGCTATATCTAAAACTGCATATTCTATCCGTACATTATTCAACACATCCGATGGGGGTTTTGGTATCGCACATTTTGACCGACCACGCGGAACACGAAGGCTTCAACCGAATCTGATGTCATAATCCAAGGGCATCACGAAATCTTACGTCGAACGTACACCTTGAGTTGATATGGCCAAAAACGACTCCCTAGTAAAAACCAAATGCAGCCGCCATGTCTGCAGCAGCAACAGCAAAAAGGTGCCCCATGACTACAACTTGAAATATCCAACGTTCAAAACCAATATTTCCGTTACAATGTCCAAGAGGAGTTTTTTTTTTCCCCTATTTCGCCTCCTCCATTGACAACAGCGCATGGACAACTTTTCCACCAATCGCTAGGCAAGTTGAGGACAATCCCCAATCACAGCCCATAGAAAAGGGGGGGACAAGACTCGGTTGGAACCAACTGAAAGCCGTTAGGGGAGAGAAAGGGGGAGACGACGAAATACGGTTTTGCAGGAACCATCTGGAGATAGTTATGAGAGGAGGAGGAGGGGGTCGTTAAGGGTATTTACTGAAGGTAGCGGTGGGAAAGGAGGGCCTTGTCCTTCAAGCTTGCATGAGCTATAGGGCGTTCACGTACAATGAATGTATAAAATATGTGACGTCACGGACGTGTCATCAATAGTTAAGGCCGATTTATCAACCCTAACACTCTTTCCCCTCCCCTCTCACCCCATTCTCTCTTTCATCAAACCAGGAAGCTAGAACCTCCAACTCTGAACCTTCATCGAGGACCAACCAGATGGCCTCCACACCGATCCACTATCACGAAAGACTCGTTAAACGAAGGATCGTCGACCTAAAGGGGTGGCAGTGGCGGCAAAGAGAGCCTGTGAAGGAGGTGGCGGTGGTGACGATAGGGGGTGAAGTATGGTGGCCTGCCGACCAATCGCCGGACGTCCCGTAACGGAATGGGGTCGACCGGGCGGAGCCAACATCAATCCGAGTATGGCTCCTCGGTACCACCCCACACTCCCCACACCCCGACCTTCCAGTTCCTGCTGCTTTAATGTTTGACAGCTATTGGACCCGCCACACTAACTAAACGGTTAGGGTTCATAAAATTTTTACGATAAATTTAATAACCTGGCTGTGTGGCACAAAGACATACATCCCCCCCTCACAGTCGCAACAGAGAGCCAGGGCCGGGGACTCGGGAACAACAAAGTGGAAAGAAAGGGGTGTGTGTGTGTTTGGCAAACACCGTGCATGTTTGGCGGGGGGAGGGTGGATTTGAAAATCTCTCTCGCTCTCGTAAAGTCGCTCATTGCAGGAATTGACTTAAAACTGTCATTTGCATAACTCGTGGAGACTGGGAGTATCGGCGCGTGGTGTAGTGAGTGTGTCCAAATGTGTCTCGGTTCAGCACGCTATCGACATGACGTTGGCTAGGACGGGGACTGATGTGTGAAAAGGACGGGGTGTTTTTTTTTTTTTTTTTTTTTCGCTTTGCCGCCCCAGTTGTAATTGTGTGGATATATATACGCATTTGCCGATGAAGAGGAGGAAGAAGAGAGGAATAGAAGGAGAACAAACGCCAACTCCTATATATAATGTAATGGTCTTGAGAGTTGACTTTGGTGGTGGACCGACGACATCCTGCAGTCACTCAAACGCCACCGAGGATTTGGAAAGAGCGGATATCCCCAATCGTTGTCTCGCTACGACGATGCCAATACTGGTAGCAAGTTTCGTAACAATGCGGTTTTGCCAAGTGTGATCTAGTGTTTCAAAAGTTATGTTCCGGATTATACAACGAGTGTGAGAGAATCTAGGGTCTCGAAATCGGCCATTTAAAAAATGACGGGATAAAAAATATTAATCGAATGAAGTGCCTTATTAATATCAAAAAATCACATTTTTTCGAAAACAAGAAAATTGAGATTGGTTTTTGTTTACAGTGTGTGTGTGTTTGTGTGTGTGTGTGTGAGGAGAAGTGCTTATTGGATTTTGGCATTTCGGTATACCGTGACCTGGGGGGAACAAAAGGGACGTTTGAGTTATTGGATTATATATATATATACGGTTGGCGTTCTCGTTTTGGCAGCGGTGGGTGTGTCTATCGCGTGACGCACAATGGCGGCGTTTCCGGTTCTGCAGTGTTCCGCCACTCAACGAGCAAAGAAGGCACGCGAAAAACCGCTCACTCTCTTTCCCGAAGGTAAGTGGGGGATATCACGCGACCAACCAGGGATGAGAGACAATTGGTGGAAAACGCGCTCGCCGCCATTTTACCTGACAGAAACCTCGTCTTTTTCCCTGAACGTGTGTGCACGAAACGGGTGTTCGTAACCTTCACGTCGAAGACAATTGCACAAAAATCAATGGGCCGTGAAGAACACAAACCCTTTTCTTTTACCGTCATGACGACTCGGATGTGGTGTGTTGAAAGTGTCAATGTCTACTACTGTATGTCTTAAGTAATTGCGTGTAATATGTAGGCCGTTCCTTAACCGCGTAAAATCGGTATTATGTGGAAGAATTTTTTTATTTGACGAACGAATTTCCGTTTATAAAATATTGAAGTTTCTTTCAACTATCACATTGCAGCAAGATACGTCTAGCAGTAAAGTAACTTAAAACCGCAGCAATCGCTCAGTGTGAAAAATGATTGTTTTTTTTTCTCTTGTAAATCGACACCAGGGCGTCATTTTGTTGCTAAACCTGAATGTGAGCAACGACATAATTTACCGCAATAACATATTCAAATTCGTAAGGGGAAAATAAAAAAATTGCTGCGGAATAATCCAATTTTCTTTGAAATTGATCTCATATTTTGACTCTCTAATAACAAAATTTACTATAATATTTTTTTTTAATCGAATGGATAATAATTTTTGAGATCAAATGAAAGAATAGCGATTTGACCCAGCAATGCAATTACACTGTCACCAATCAAACGATTAAAAGCATATTTAACTATTTTTTAATTGGTCTAAACTAAAATTACTGTTACTCAGTGCATTACTGCCTTTTCCATTAAATTGCACGCATGTTCAATAAGTTCGAACTCGAATAGGTTCATGCAACTGATATGGAATTTAAAATAAGGAATACTAATAAAATTGATGGAAATTTTATTTATGATGATTTGTGCACTACCACATAAAATTTCTCGTGATAGCTTTACAATAATTGTAAAGGCTTGCATTTTCTTGATTCAAAGCGTTGGTAACAGTTAATGATTTTAATTGTACCACCCAAATGCGATCTCTCTCCAGATTATCTTCCAATAATTCATCAATTGACAGTTTACTTCCAGTTTTAGACAATAATACAGCAATTTTTTCAAACGAAGAAAAATATTACATGTTAATTGATAATTTAATTGCAGTCTTGGAAAACTATTCATCTTTTTTTTTTTTTTTTTTTTTGTATAAACGTATTATTTTTTTTCTTTTCTTTTTAATTTATCAATTGACAATTCCATTCCAATCTTGGTATAGCGTTCGCAGATTAACATGTTAAGTATTAAAAATTAGCTGGGCAACACTAAAATTGTGACAATATATTACTTGGGCTTGGCTCGTGGGCCAAGCTTGTTTCAATACATTTTATGCCCTCGTACGCCTATAATGCAACAATACTCAATTGCTAAAAAGGCCCTTTACCTACATGCGTTGCGCCAGCCAGGCCAGACACATGCAAAATACAATCTAACATTTGGCCATCAAGGGCCTATATTAAATTCTCGATTGAATGGATGAAAAACAAATGATCTGCAAAGTGAGAAACTGACATCGTGTTCAAATACACATTAAGTCCTAAAGAAATGAACCAATATATTTAAAGTCATAAATAAATAAATAAATAAATAAATACGGACCTAAAAACGTTTCAGCCCTTTCGTTCGAAAGATCTCGCGATGAAATAGAGAAGAAGAAACTAACACATATCTAAGAGCACAAAACAACGGGTGTTTGGCGAATTGCAAAGTGAGTAGTGAAGTTGCCAAGTGTAAATATGGTGCGGTTATAAATGCATAGTACCCAATTACTCGGACATAGTGCAGATTGTATGTTGTTAGAGGTTGAGATAGAGACCTTGCCACACAGCATTGCCTCCTCTAAAGATAATTTGGGGAAAACAAGAGGTTTTTTAGGGATGCAACAATTACTTAGGCTTCTGATAGCACAAAAAAAATACTGCCGACAAAATTTATTCTAAAATATCTAAAAGCGAATGCAGTTTTAAAGGCAAAGATTATTGTAATTGCTATGTAAATTTTTAATTTATTTAACGGCGTCCGAAATTTTCAAACCATCGTTCTTCTAACACGCAATTTCACTCCATTTGCCAGAATCCACTAATAATAGAATATACAAGTTTTTTTTTTCTTTGGCGACGCGATGTTTTTGCTGAGCGTTATTTTCGTCAACTATAATCTACTGTGCAAATTTGATGCCTTTGATGTATGGCCCGCTCCAAGCCAACACCGAGGAAATTTTACTCTCATTGTAAACCCATCCCGACTTTAATTTTATGAAATTATATGACCTGTAGCGCTAAAAATAAAAAAATAAAATTTTACCTCGCTTTGAAAAACGAGATAGCAATTTTGATTAAAGTCTTAAAAAAATGATTAGACCAATCTAGATAAATTATCAGAAAAATATAACCTAATAAATTACCAGTTCTAAAAATTTGCAAATTCAAATTATATAAAAATTTGAAATCACCATATTCAAATCGGTGCGAAAATCATTTTATTAATAGTTTGACATTAATGAATTATTTTTATTAAAAAAAAATCAGTTAACCAAATTATTTTTGCCTTTAATGAAAAAATAAGCGAACAGCAGGCACAATCATGACAACAGTGGTAATCGGAAGCATGACCAAAAGTAAAACAATTTTAATGGCATTTCTGGCATGCCTCAAGGCATGGATGCATTTATCATATGCCTTTGAAAACAAAGCTTTACGCTTTTCGTTCTACCGACTTGATAATGAATAAATACCGACATATACAGAAGGTACGCACACAAAAATAGTATTATGGTATTAGTACTGCAATAAACGTTCTAGCCGTCGTTCTTCTTCTTAGTTATAAAGCAAACCGCGTCTTGGGCAAGTCTTCGGTTGAACCGAAAATTTAATTAGTCAACGAAATCAAATTTAAGAAACGCATTAGCTAAATAAGCAAACATGTTTGCTGCTATTATAATAACAACGTAATTATTACATTGCCTTAGGGAAATACTTTTTGGGCATCATTTAGAATCCGTCGCCAAATTGAGCATGATTACCCACCCTGTGAGGGTGTCGCCCTGCAATGGCACCGTCAGTAGAAACGATAACCCCTGCCGAGGTTGGAACCCGAAACCGCCAATTACAACTAGATGATGGAGCTCCCCAGCTATCCCAGTAATGACGGTTGTACAAAAAATACCAAGAAAACCAGGACAGGACCAGATGATCCTCGATGTCTTGTTCTTTTTTGTATACCTAACATGACGACACTTTGATATAACATGACGACATGACACACCATGATGTTGAGGCTCATGCTTGTGATCATTCGTGGTAGGTTTGTGTACAATTCGTGTTAATGACGGTTCTCTTCTATTCAATATAAGTATTTCCAGCACGAATGAGTCCATCGCACGCTTTCTGGTTAGACAGACGTACATTTTTTGCTAACGAAGACACCCGGGTCGTATTTCGCCCAAATGCGAATACATTAGCATACACATAATGTTATCGTTAAATTTGATCGACACGCTCGTTTTTCATCGAAACGAAAAATAGAGAACAAAAGAGCGAGAAAAAAAAAATTGAAAATTAACCCAGACTTGCGTGTTACGAACACACAAGCGCTATAGGGGCCGCCAGGTGAACGCTGGAGAAACCGCACGGAAAAAAATTGTCTTATTTTACAATTCAGGGTGGGTATCGAAATCGTCGCTTCAAGGACACGAGGCACATAGGCCTACCTCGCTCTCCTATCTCTCTCTATGTAAATATGATAATTCAATCGCGCCATGCCCTTGGTTTAAATACATTGGGTTGCTACGGACACACAGATCGCGTTAAGACGGGAGGACCAATGCCTGGCGACAGACAAAATACAATACAAGGTTATGGTTAAAAACACCTACTGCGCGCAATTGTATCTATTTGTCGACGCGGATGCTTGTCGCCGCAGATTCGGGGCTCGGAAAAGACGAAAATTGATAAGAAAAAAAAATCCATTGTGTAAATCAAGCTCTCGAAAAAGATGGCCGAGATAAAACAAAAGACCAAATTGTGGTGTCGCGCCACCGGGGTGGTCATCATTTCGGAAATTTTATTTTCTTATACGTTATACGATATCAGTGGTAACATCAGCGAGAGGAAAGACAGGAGAGAACAAAAAAAAAGTCCCGGTTAAATATTTCCTGTTCCTCGACAAATACATATCGCGAACGCATTAGCATAAACATGCCAACAAAGTTCTTCTCATGAACAACACACACTCTTCTCTTTCTCGAATGACGATAAGCAAGGAAGGAGGAAAGCAACACCGCTATCAATGACACTGGAATGGAGTGGGTTGTGTATGCCTACCTTTTATTGCATATACAGTGCATACATTGTTTCAGTGAAACAAAATATCATATTCTTTACAAAAAATACGAGTTTTCCAACTGCTTCCATGGTTAAGCTCGACCAATAGAATCTATCCTCTGTAATTGAGCTAAAATTTCAAAGTATAGTATATTCAAATGTTTTATACTCTACAAATCAAGAAATCAATTGAGGTGCCGAGTGCTGAAATGATTAGCATGCCCGCTTACTACACCCGTGAAAGCGGGTTCAATTCCGGACCGAGACCTCCGGAGTGAAAAAGCTTCCATTCGGAATGAATGGAAGTGAAGACATAACCCGTACCTGTACGATTTCAGGTACACATTAAATATCTCTACCTAGCCTAGACCAAAAACTATCAGGCCGCTCACTGGGGTGAGGGGAGCTTTGAGACGGAAACGGTTAGTAAAAACGGTTTGGATTGAAGAACGATTTTATTAAATCTAATTGATGGAAAAATTCAGCGCGTCTTTAAATCTCTCTCTTTATCTCCATATGCTTTATGTACATTAACACAAAACGCACTAATCAGGGTCGAGCGATTCAGCAGCCAAAATCAAAGCACTAACCTGCTCACCCGATCAACTGCTGCGAGGGGGTGGGGCCCTTGACACAACGAGCGAATAATCCTGGGTCCCACCGAATATCGGAGACCCAAATAGATGTGCTCAAAACGATTCGGTCTCCTACGCGTATTTCTATTTTTGCTATTTGGAAGATTGAAGAGAGACCAAGCTAGAGCGAGCTTTTGCGAGAGAGTGGTTTCTATCTTTCTACGGGTGAACCGCCATGCGGCAACACAGCTTCAATGTGGTGGCCTATGCGAATGGAATGCGATTTTTTTGGGCAACTTAACACAAAAAAAGAAAGGAAAAAAAAAACTGGAGTCACGAAACGTTGCTTCTCCCACAAGATTCGGTCTAAAAAGCAGAGGACAAACCAAGGAGATGGAGGTGGCATCGGGAGGTTTGGGATGGAACCTACCGATCTACCGATTTTAGGTGTGTCTCTATAAGCTCCGTGTATAGGGGGTGGGTGGCTTGAAGAAGGCAGGCAGCCCTCGCCAATTACCCGGGCTTTACAGTATTGTCCAGCTCAGTGACAGCCTTCACAATCGGGCGGTCGGGGCAATAGATTGTCTTGTCGAACAGTTTTAGAGATCTGGTCGAGAGACGTCCATTTATACTCTACTCGGACAATCGTCACTGTTGAACATTTGAGCGTGTTCCCCCCAAGAGAGAAGTAAAGGAATCCGAAAAAAAAAAAAAAAACAGCTGAGAGTGGAGTTAGAAGCTGCTGGACACTTCGGTACCCCATTTTATCGCACAATAATTGTACGGTACCCAGATAGTGACAGAAATCAAAAAAATATTTTTATTAAACGATGACCACAAGGACACAAGACTACTAAGAACGACTTACACCCAATTTTTCGGGTTAAAGAAAATCTCTCATTGACATCTAAATTGAGTCCGCGAGCTTCAAGATAAAAATATAGCAGATTGAACAAGGGTGCTCCGAATGATGCTTGGGAAACCAATTAACTGAAGTCGTTCATGTCATTCGATTGCGAACGCGCCCAATACGTAGCTGTTAAATTTCCATTTGAATTTAAAAATTGATTCCATCATATTGAGTAAGTTATTCAATTTTGTATGCCCAGATATTTTAAGTAAACCTCGACATGGGGTGCAACTTCAATTTGAGTAATCTCGGTTGTAATATGAAATAAATTGCCTTCCAATTTGACGAAAATAAACTTCAATAACGCGACGAGATAGTAAAAGTGCTTCCTTCCTTCCTTCGCACAATTCGATAAATCTAACAATACAAAAAAAAAAAAAAAAATGAAATTCGCACATTCTACGCGCTACACGAGAAAAGTATAACAGGGTTCTGTGAATCGATATTAGTTCAGAAAAAGATTTATAAATATTCCTCGAGTTTTTGGATCGATATTAGGTCGTAAAATGTATAAAAATTATAATGCAGTATCCATACTATAATAATGAAAATGGTGTGTGGGTGTCTGTCCGTTACTGGTTCTCCACTACACGCTACTTCATTCACATTGACGTTGGGTGCATAAAAAAAAATTGGATGCGTTTGGGGCGTTTAGGTGCATAAAAACCAGGATACATTCCTGGTTTTTACATACCAATTTTTGAATAACATTTATGACAACAAATCCCTATTTATTTTTAATTTTTGAAAATCAGGATATATTTAAAAAAATGTATGAAATCTCGGGTTGAGCCGGAAACCTTTTCAGTGTTTTAATAATCCATTTTAATGAATAAGTCTGTAATAATACCTAATATGTTCTCGGTGAATCATTTGCCTCTTTTGTCAATGGAAATATTATTTTGTTCTGACGTAACACCCATATGCAATGTGTGACTTGATACATGCAATTAATATTTAAACTCACGCGACCGCTTAACACAAGGAAGTAAAACGTGAAGTGAGTTAAGCCTTGTCTTATACTCGCCGATACAATGAACAAGTGCCATGAAGTGTCGGACCTTTTGGCATGGTCCTATTTTAGTGAGAACATGTTCCACAGACACCCATTACTGTACAGCATTGCTGCAAAGTAGCCATCTATAACAACAGTATAACTAGTTTTTCAGAAGCGTTGCCCGCCGTATGTATCCACCTTCGCTTTTTACTGGATATGCGTTACACCATGCTCAAAAGTTGATATAATGTATACTGCACAATCTCTGCGCCTTCGTGTTATCTGGACGTTGCCAAAAAAAAGCGGTTCGACGCCATTCCGAATAAAAATTGTCAAAATAGTGGTTCTGCCCACCACCCACCCTTTTCGCAATGACCGCAGAAAGAACCACTGCTTGGTGGGACAGTGTGCATTCACAATAAATGGGGTCGGGCCTTCGCAACCAGGTTTCCCTGTTCCGAACCCGGCTAGGAAAAAAATCCCCTATATATAACATGGCAGAGTCATAAAATTGGCAACAAAGCTAGTCACGTGACACTTTTATACACACCCTCGGGCACGGCCACAAGAAAAAAAACTCGACTTTGTTAAAATATTACAGGCTACTTTCGCCAGCAATTGGAATATATAAATAAATCTAAACGGCTCAATTCGTTAAACTTTGCCGATGTCATTTTGAAGGCGATCGATTATAACTTCGTTTTTAAAATTTTAATTTTAATTTTAAAAAGCGAAAGAACAATTATAATGTTTCTCGGTTGGTCATTTCACTTCTATGAAATCCACTTTAAAGTTTCCATAATGCGCTGTAATCCTAGCCATCATTAACAATAATTTAATTATAACAAATAAAACATTTCTTCAAAAGTGTGGAAAGAACACGGCGGAAACTAAACCAGACATAATAAAATCGTAATAGAAAGCCGAAGTCAAAGTGCACATAAATTTACAATATATTTTAATTTAATTTATTAGAAATTAAATTAAAAAGAACAATAATTTATTAGAAATACGTCTATAAGATACGTGTATAAGAATAATTCGTCTAACAGCACAAGCAAAAAAAATAATAATTCTAATAATAAAATCGATTTTAAAATGTATTGGGAAATAAAGTTGGCCAGATACAGTGATGACAAAAAAATAATTGCCAGAATTTCACAATTCAGTTTATATGCCGCAGCTTAAATGTTCGCATAATATCGAAGCCTGCCAGAAAAAAAATATGACATGCAATCGCGATACTTCGCGTCCTTGTGCTTTGAGGCCGCAACCCGAAAACGTAAGTTAAATCTGATATCAATTTGAGCTCAATTGAGGCGTTGCGACTGATAGATAACGAGGGCGATTTGAACGCCCCAAGTGGCGGGAGAGACTAACTACGTTATCGGTGAGCGCCTTTGGGTATTATTCACAATGCGACATAAAAAACCCGACTCGAATCCGCTGACCTTTCTTCTCAAGCTAATTGTCTGTATGTAATCTAGGCCGTTCAGTTCGTTGGTGACTTGGTGTCCCATATTTCCCCCCACCAGCGGCCATGGATGACATTGTGGACACAATGCATCTCATAAACGAAATCCCAGATTGCAGCCATTTTTTTCATTCATTTGTTCGAAATTTACAAGTTTGACACAAAAAATGTGCGTATGTTCTCTATAAAAAAAATTACAGCAAATGCCACGGGATCGAATAAACGAGAGCCCGAACCGGGAATTGAACCCGGGATCGCCGCATCAGAGGCGATTGCTCTAGCACCTGGGCAGCAAAATGACAGCAAAAACAGACAATATTTCCTATATTTGAAACTTGTTTTTGATGAACACAAAAATAAAGAAAAATGTCTTAGATTTCAAAATTTGTCGTTTTTGCAGGGCAAAAAGCGAATTGATATGCGCGATTAATTCATGTCATATTTTCTGAAATATTCGCAATTACGATCTTTTAGCATGTTCAATGAATGCGCTCTTTGCGCATACATGTAATTTCGCGAGAATTACATAGAAAAGCGCGTAGATTACAGCCTCATCTACAGCTTAAACATTTCAGTCAAGACTGGACGTCGATCACTTAACAAGCGCACTTACAGACTACTTAGGAACAAGATGCATGGGTTCAATCGCGACAAAAAGGGTGGTGGTGGTGGTGCCGCGGTGGTGGACGACGCACTGACACTCTTAACGTTCAAATGTTCGACACCAAAAAAAAAATCTTTTTCAGGCGGCACCTGCTTTTACGGGCTCTTACGCACCTCGAGCTATATTGTAGCCCACGTTGCCATATACAAGGTTTTCCCCAAGACTCTGTTTCTCCCTCTGTGGGCCTCTATACGACAACGTTGTACAAGAGAGAGAGACTTGCAGGAAGAGGAAAAAAAAATGCTATTTCTTCTAAAGCCATTATTTAAGTGTGGGGGGCTGCATCTACTAGTAGTTGCACTACTGTATGCGCGAAAGTGGAACGCATGGTACGCTGAGCAACAAAAATAAGATAAAAATTAAATAAAGTTTCCGTTCATTTTCGCAATCAGACAACTAATATTTCTCCAAATTTTTTATTATCATTATTTAGTAAATAACATATTCGTATTTTCCATTTACGTTTGACAGATTTGACATTTTTTTCATTCTGGTTCTGGATTTTATTGCGAGAGGGAGCCACCTGTCATTTCGACACGTGGCGCTACCAACAACGGAATCTGATTTTATTTTGCGCGGACATTTCAACGAGAACATATTTCTTTCCTCTTGTGCCAGCTAATATTTTTTACCATCTGTTTCATTTTGAAAGTTTCGCGCATTTCCCCCCTTAGATGGCGCTCAAATCATATGTCAGTCCGTGACAAACCACTTTTTATTCCACCCATGTGACGACGATGGCATGTGACGCGGTCCAAAAATTCAAATCTGCGCAATGTACCACTCAGATTAGTTAGTGGTCAACTGGTCTAGTTTTCCCTGCCCGACTGGTTAAGTGTATTGCTGTTGTGCACACTGTTGTGCTGTAACACACATACTCGTATACATGTACATGTATGCGTATTTGATAAAAAAAAATTATTCGAGATACATAAAAATTCACAGCGTTACAGGAACCGGCGTGTTTTTGAATTGACAATACGAGCCATAAACTGTGTTTTACATCGGCGGCAAGCCACTTACGATTCGTTATAATATAAAAAATAGGATGCAATTTTTCTAACAGGAAAAATGGCGAACAAAAAATTGCGCCAATCACACACGCATGGGAAATAGCCCACGCGCAAATAAAAGTCTAGTCAGACGTGCATGTACAAATCCTGTTGTATAAATATAAAAAATAACATGCAGTCGGAAGCGCTATATTGTATAAGATTCTCGTTTGCATAACCCGTGACACCGCCTGTCGGGGCCTGCCGTAATGGTTTGGCAGGCGCTACTGCCAAAACCCAATTTTGATATGATCAGTTCTAAATAAAAACGCATTTTCAAAACCATTATTCATATGCCATCCAAACGTGAAACGGCGAGTAGAAAAGCATAACCGCCTCGTGAACATTTCCCACATACAAAAATAATAATAGTAACCAGCGTCCTCTAGTGAAAAAATAAGTCTCCAAAAGCCGCCTGTGAAAGACAACGAAATAGGAATTACAATACCGATAGAAAATACACATAGCAGAAGAGAAGTTCTCATTACATAGTTTGAAGTATTGGACGTGTCCAGGGTGTCCTATTTTTATGTGTGTTTCAATGGATGCTGTGAGAATAGTGTGCCGATACGCAATCGTATACTAAATGAAATTTGGATAAATCCGTATGGTCACCATATCGAAGAAAATAAAACCGGACATACTGCTTGGGAAATCACTGCATTGCAATATGCGCAAAAATTGTGTCGAAGCGTCTCGCGTAAGAGACCTCTTAACGTAAACCTGGGACCTTTCGTTAGCAATCCGGACTCCAAGTACACAGGAGTCAAGCAAAATTACGTTGTGCTTCGACCATTACAACGATTTGCACAATCGAGATATATTGCACCAGTAGATATTTACATTTGACTACACAACATACGAGCGCAACATACAAAAGTAAAAAACAAATTGTGAGTCGAGCCACAACGTCGAGCGGACTCCTGCATGCAAGTACAATGCGCAGGTACGAGTATGTTTCAATTTTAAGACAAATAGTATCTAAGATCGATAATATTGTCACAAAAATATATAAAAACCGCAGCAACTTCTCACAGCATTTTGCTCAACGTCAAATACACAACTCTTTTTTTTTACTATTTTTTTTTATAAATCTCAGCAATTTCGTCCAGAAATCTTAAAAAGGCATCTTGAGATTTGTCGGTAAAATGTACCAAATCATGACATTGTAAGCCAGAATCAATTATTACTGATTGAACTATGCAATCGCCGAATGAGCAATTAATTGTATTCGTTAGAAAATGTTTTTAACACAACATGTACCTGAATAGGAATGATTGCGTCAATGGCGCATGCGCGCTCTCAAATAATAGTGTGTACGAATCTGCGCTATTAATTAAGAGGCTTATTCAATACACAGACCTGTTCCTTTTTACGATTTGTTTCAGCGGTTAAAATACGTGAAATACAGAAAGTGACAAATGATGAATCGAAGTCATCAAGAGCATGCATGACAAAAATCGTGCGAATGAAAATCAAAACAGAATTAAAAAAAAAAACTGTTCCATTTTCCACCAACAAACTCCGGTCTAAATATTGATTAGACAACAAACTAGATAGATGCCATCGAACGTCGCCAGAAACGTGGAAATGCAATTTGAGGCTGACTGTACAAAAAAAGGGGGCGCCAACAAATTGGAGTTGGGAATACGGGCAAGTTGAACAGAAATTTGTTTCAAAGGTCCCTGGTGACTTGGATCGGCTACGTCATCGACTCGGCGGCCTTGCCGGTATATAGGTATATACGTATACCTGGCTGATTGTCCCGGGCACCGAGCGAGAGAGAGAGCGATGCCACGTCGTCGCAGTTAAAAGCGCATAAAAGCAAGCTGCCAATCTACACGCGCACGATTCTCAAGGTTTTCTCATTTCCGTTTCGGCCAAAGCTTTTTCTCCCCCTCCCTCCAAGCTCAATCTTTCTCATTTCACCGCTAGTGGCGCAGCCGCCGCGAGTACGGATGACGACACAAGATGATGAAAAAAAGGGTTTGCCTTCGAAATGGCGCGCGAGCAAATAGCGCGCCCGATGCGCCTACTTATGCGGAGCGTCTCCGTGACGTCATAGGCGGCCATAACGCGTTTCTGCTCGCGCGAATGGCGGCTGCCAAACCTGGCCATGGGCGGTTCAGCCAATCGGCGAGCTCGCCGTGGCCTCGGTGGCGCGCGTGACGCGGGTTATTTATTGGCGAGAGGCGAGCGGTAGTAGCTCCCCGCCACGGCCGGCGAAAGAAAAAGCAATTATTATTTTTTTTTTGCTATTTCCCAGTGGAGGAAATAAAATGAAATGGAAAAGAAATAGGAAAAAACGTAAATAAAACGAAAAAGAAAAAATAAATTTTGCTTAAAGCTTTGGGGATTGCGACATCCTAAATGGCAAAACGCACGGTTTTTGTGTGCATGTATGTATTCCTGCGCGTGCGCAGACGCATATTTGGTTAATGAATTTTTTGGTGGGAGAGGCCATTTTGGCTCCAGGGTTAAAGAGAAAATGCGTTTTGTGAAAGCAGAAATAAATAGCTCTATTGAAAATGACGATATAAAATTACGTAACATAATTTTTCCGAATTGGCAAACAAAATTAGTGAACAAGTAAATTAATTTAAAGCACACTGCAAATACTTTAAAATTCCTTTCAGAAATCTACGAAAAAATCATAAAAATTGTATTAAAAAAGTATATCATTTCTCCATATCATTTGCCTAACAATTTTCGTTACAATTAATTTGAACACGATGACCACATTTGGTAACGAATTGGTTAATTAGTTAATTTAAGCTTTTTGAGCAAGGTAAAATATCGTATCTAATTTTCGCTTTCCATATAATTTATTTCAAGCAGCACGCCGCCCACCCTGAAGGCAGTCGCAGAATTAAAATATAAAAAGCTTTCACTAAGTAAAAATCACGCGTTAAAGTAACACCAACCCTTTCACGTGTATTTTGTGACGCTAGCTGCAGTGGTACATGTACACAGATCAGGAATCAATCTACATTTTATTATTTGTTAACGGTTAGGCTAAGTGGCGGTTATGGGCACTGGGGTCCCGTCGAAATTGAGCCATCAAATTTGCTCGCCAATAACTCAAGACACTCGAAATCCGCGAATTTTATACCCGATGTCGGGACATTCGACAAACCTTTATTGCGCATTAACAAGGCCGTCGGTTTTTTAAATGCCGATTTCGTGACACGCAGGAACCGGCGATATAGTAAATAATGTATACATGTATGTATGTACGCCCGCCATACGGAAGCGCGCCAAGTGGGCTGACGGCGAAATAAATTGGCGTGACGTCGGCAAACGCTGTAGATAACTCGTTCAACGATATAGAAATTGGTAGACGGCAAGTACAAATGACAATCAGATACCGTCCAACACGGTTTCATTCTCTCAGTCAGTAACATGATCGTCGGGTCAATATTGAGCAAGGCCACATGGTTTCATTCGCCAGACCTAATCGGTGTGAGATCTAGCTTTTCATTTCTTTGTCCATGACTAGCTCGTAGTTAAAGTAAACTTTATGGCGCCCGTTAAAATGTTCTCCATTCACAATGCTGAATACTTGCATATTTCAGTGGCGCGGCGTCAGAAAACGGCGAAAACATGACCACAAACAACATTTTGCCAAAATGTTTTCAACCTTTTTAACTACATTGCCTTCTCAATTTGATGTAACAGTAAATAGAATTAATGTAAGTACAAAGCAAGCAATTGCACACAGCGTTTAATTAGACTGATGTCATTAAATGGTATCGCGAAAACAATTAACCGAATGGAATGAAGCTTTCCAAAAACAAAACCAGATGGCGCTCACAATACGAATGCATTTGAACTGATTGCAAATAAAAACTAGTTTTCGACAATCAATGCTTCAAGTGTTTCTTTAACGATTAGCGCCACGTCGACATGATCTGTTCACGTGTTTATTTTACAGTAGCCATTTTGAATTCGTTTCATCCGGCCCAACCAATACGCAAGGAAAAATCCAAGGTTAGCCCAGAGCATTGGAAAATACCCAATGGGAATGCGAAGCTACTGGAAAATCACTGCTAGCAGCGGTGCGCTGCGGGAAAGCAAACTATATTTCGCTTCATCCCATGCATATAATTGTTTTAATCGATTCGGTTTCATTGGACCAAATACTTTGAGTCGGTAGGGCATAATTTTCACGCTTCGTAGCCACCGGACGTAGCTTCGATACCTGCTTCACTGGGAGCGACCTTTGCCTACACGGGTCACGTGGTTTCGCGGACCCGAAACACCGATCGGAATGAATGAAAGTGAGCCACCCGTTACACGACCCAATTACCCATTGACCGCATGAAAAATGCATAACAGTGCGCAATGGCGGCGTGTGTATGTGTGCATGGCGGCGGATGTGTACTGGGGCGAGTCCGGCAATGTATAGCAATTACGTGCATACTTAAACGAGTCGTGCATCAAGATATGTCCTAATGAGATTACTACGCGCAATTCTCACGAATTCATGAACAACCATAAAATCGCCTAACGCCTTTTTTCTACCATTCCCGCGCATATATACCGTACATTCTAGATACACTATGCACTCGTACTAGGTATTACAAAGTAGTAACATGTATTGCGCTCGACTAGTGCGAGATGAGTACTCGTATTGAGAGCGTTGACATTCATTCCGTATTCGCATTGACATTCACTCCGTATAGTCATGATAATTTTATGAAATGGAAATATTTAGACAAAGTATTTGCCATACGAAAATTATTATTTTTTTAAATTCAATTTTCAATCATGCTTTGATTGAAGTTGAACCAGATTCGCATGGTGGGTAAAATATCGCATGGTTTGTACGCACCGATAGTTCCGTGAGTATGACAACATTTTACGGAGCGGACGGTCCCGGGTTCGATTCCCATACGCAGGCTCTCGTTTATTCGACGAGCCTGGGAAACTGGCGACACCCCTGAGCTCCCATTAGGAAGTCCAGAGCTTAGGGGTGGATACCCGGCAGCCTGGCTATTCCCCTTCCCTTTCCTTCCCTGCCCCTCACGTATCGCCATAGCGACACGAGGGGTAGTAATCCTTAAATCCTGTAGTGATCAGCACTACAGTGATTAAAAAAAAAATACGTTGTCCTTCTGGTTTTAGCTTGCCTTCATTTTATGTCGAGTTACTACTATAGGACTGACATTTTTTAGTATCATTGAAATCGTCTGACAAATCTAGCTATTTTTTCAAATTTCAATTTCGTACAAGCCCAGTTTACACATTAGATCTTTATCATGTATTGCTCCGTGGAAACATAACTGATGCAGAAAAGGGAATCGAAATATAATTATTTTTTAATTATCGGTGGATTGAGGGAGAAGTTCCACATGTAAAAGGATAATCGATTCCACTCGTCTATTAGGAGGGGGTGAAGGACTTTATGTGTGGAGGGGATAAATCAGAAGGCGACTGGGCGACTGGTGAAGTGAAGAGAGGGACAGGAAAGCGGGGGTGGGGTGGATAAAGGGAATGGAATCCGGGTGGACAAGATGCATCTAGGCTAGACGCAACGCGAAAACAGTCCAGAAATCCTTTTAGCGATTCTTTCGTCCGCCGAAGCCGACATCAGCCGACGAAGTGGAATGAATGCCAAATGCGGTGAATCGATCGGACGGTGGGCCATCCTCCTAGGACCTGGAGAGGCGAATATACGAAAATTTTAATTCCGTTTCGCATAGTTTCATAGAACATATAGTTCAGTTGGTTAGGTGACGGATCATTACTCTGTCACGGATTCGGCCCAGAATCACGGTGTATGGAGGTATGGCCATGTTCGAATCCTGGTTTAGGTGAAAGTTAATTGATCATAAATATAACTTGATTAATTGTCAGGTTCACATGGAGGATATGCCACAATCGCAAAATGCGATTTGAGAAAATTCTTCGATCGCAACAGTGTGGGGGAATATTAGAAGAAATAGGGTAGCTTCAT
Source organism: Melogona broelemanni (assembly GCA_033995665.1). Taxonomy (NCBI): domain Eukaryota; kingdom Metazoa; phylum Arthropoda; class Diplopoda; order Chordeumatida; family Chordeumatidae; genus Melogona; species Melogona broelemanni. Next base: position 20,837 of record JAUJYS010000002.1, on the reverse strand, counting down.
AAGCTGGTCATTTGACCCGCGCCATAGGTTCCACACCGGGGTTGCATGCGGGTCGATTGTAAATTATAAATATTACATACATTATATTCGAGATTTCAATAGTTTTCTGAGACTCTTTGTAGTCATGAATCGAAAGCCTTCGATAGCACCTCTCCCCGCTCCCTTCGACAATTTCGATGTGTTTCGCAAATTGGACTCTTGCCAAATTATCCTCAATCATGAGCGCTCTGCTGACGATTCTTGGGCACGCACAAGTCGGGTCTCAGTTGGCTAGACGCGCGTAATATATATTTTTTAATTTTATTTATTCATTCTCTCAGTAGTCATCCGCTAATTTGGCAAATAAAAAACTGCCGGACCATTTCGGAAGAAAATCGTGCCTTAAATGGGCAGACATAGAACTCGAGACGTGATTATTTTCAAAACCTTTAACGGATCGTCTCTTACATGTGATGATGCCAAGTAATGTCTTAAGTAAGTTCTGTAAGTTCGTAGGGGTCCGTCGACACTTGAAACGCAGCATGGCTGGAATTTTTATAACCAACTATTTTTATTGATTTTTTGGTTGAACTTTGCCAACTTTTCTGGCTTATAGTCCCTTTCCACCAAAAATACTCATGAATTTATAACTTTTAAATAATTAAACACACAATTGCGGGATCGAAACCAAAAACCATTGAGGTATTGATCCGTAGTCAAGAGCTCTAGCTACTAAACCATTTTTATATATGGAGATACCGGTAAAGCAAGATAATTTAATTTTACGGAATGCAGGGGAACAACACAGATGTTATTGATAATTATTTCCAGGTTTAATTTGCTTTTCTAAAAACGAGCATTATTTTTCATAGGGTAAAACCGCATTTTTGAACCTGTGGCCATAGGAGATTTGTACAAGCATGCGCTTAGTGGCCATTTTAAAGATACCATTTGATCGGCGTTCATCCGCCACCCTGTACAAAAAAGGCCACGCGCGTAGTTTGCATGCACCGAATTAGCGCCAAGTTCGAGATTCTACTGGGGATTCGCGCAAACGACTTGTCCCAATCGAACGGGAGTAATTTCCATTTAGCCGACTGGTATCGTTCGCTGGTGCGCGCGCACGCGCAGCAAACGACTATCATAGCGCCAAGCAGTCGGTGTCCCCGGTTTTTTTTATCGATATCCGATTATCGTACATCGGATTATATACGATTGCATAGCCTTGACAAAAAAGTGTCTCGACTTTCCCCCTATTACATGTAGTATTAACACATGTACATCACACAAAATCCACTACGGATGGCGAACTTGAGTCCACCATTGCCTCTTATAAAAACAAAGTGTCTCGACTTTACACTATTGCATGTAGTACATCACACAAAATCCACTATACGGGTGACGACGAAGAGTCCAACATTGCCTCTTATAAAAACAAACGCAATTTATCGATGCACTTTCGGCGAGACCATGCCAAACTTAAAAGTTGTCTAGAAATCTCGCAGGGTCGTTAATTTGTCTGAACGGAAGAACTCTGTACAAGAGTATACATAAATCTAAGTACTTTGTATAATTTCTATGGATTCGCGTACATTGCTTCTCGAGATACATTTTTACTCATGCGACACTGGCAGATTTTCATTGCATTACTTTCTTGTCGAATTTATGCTGTCTTAGCTTAATTAATCGACCATTACACATCAAACAAATATCAGCATTTTCGATACTTTCAATTGTACACGAATAACATAACGCTAAAAATATTTTCATGCGATAATACCTTGTTATATAATGCATATTGGATACATAACGCAGCGCGCCATATTGTAATGCGTGGGCGTAGCTCCAGCCTCGTACCTCGCCCGCTGTAAGTGTATTGAACCGAGTCATTCATCGGGTTTTCAAAGCTGGTATTGATTCTATAATCCTGAGGCGTTTTGCCTTCTTCAATTTTATCCGGATAAGAACTACTGCAGCACAAGGTACTAGTATTTAGTCAGAAAATTCGCAAAAATATAACAAAACACAGGGGAAAAAATCCTAAAAATTTATATTTTTAATATTTGCGTTATTTTATTGTTGTTAATAAGAACGTGTCCATTTTGTAACGCTATATTAGCTTTATTAACATTTCTCCCCAATTCAAAGACATTGCCAAAAACAAAGAAATTTTTCTTTTACGTAGTTGTGCTTTTGCTAAACTCTTCTTTCATTAAAAAAATTGCATTAAGAATGAACAAAAATTGTGCTATGTTCGAATAAAAAATGTTGGCCCACGATTTAAATCGCAATTTAATTATCGGAAACAATATTTTACATATGGGTTTACATGCACGCAGACGACGCTCCTGGGCGTCCAAAACATTCAACGATTCAGAATCGTTCACATCACATTTGGTTAATCTAGTATGCACGCTACTCGCGGGCGCGGAGTTTACGATAGAGGGAAGAAGAGCTGAATTTTATTAGACTCTGTGCTAAAGATTTTAACGGGAATTCGCAGTGTGTCGTCGAGCTCAAATGCAAGTACCGGAAGCATACAAGTCTACGGGTAACCAATGGGAATCTAATTTTGAAGGGAAAAAAACAGTCTTTTGTTTGTTATACGAAGAAAAAGTGCATCAAAGTATCGAATGTCCACTTTAATCGGAACTAAATAACTGTACGTTCACATTTATGTATTTTACGGGGATTCTATTGAAACGAAAGCTTGGCAGAAAAAAAGTACCAAAAATCTTCAAACAGCAATGCAAATTTTGTTCCATTTTTTAATCATGTCTGTTTTTATAAATGTGCGACGATTCATCCAGAGGTTTCCAACATTTTTTTCTCCCAAAGATGATTGCGATTTCAACGTCCTCTTTAATCCCAAAAACTGATTGTTCCGTGTAATATGCATAAAATGTAACAATGTGTGATTTCAGAATTTGGAGAAAGGATTTGGCATCCCCTAGTGTTATTATTTGTTTCACTCATACATTTTTCTTTATTCAATCTGGAACTACCATTTCTGCGTTTGTGGTAATGTAACTTCGACTGACTTGTAAAAAAATGCTTCAATTAAGATCAACAAAATATTTGAAATTCGTGTAAAAGAAACAATTAAAAATGCTGTTTGAAATAACTGACTGTAGTGTTCCATTCATTCATATAGTCTTGATCATGTACGCCTACAGTGTATACTTTCTTTTTACGATAAAATACTTACAACATTTTGCAAGAACGGATCGTAACCACGAACGCAGTTTCACAGTAGCTGAGATTTTTGCATTCAACCCCATTCCCCTACAAGCTTCTGCATGTACATGCCCAACTTTCAGCTATCGTCAAAAACCATTTGGGGAACGAGCTCTTTTTTTTTTGCCCATCTGCATCGCTGCACGTCCTTTTCCTTAAACCAACCGAAAATCTCGAGACGAATCGACAATAAAATCCCCCAAGGAGTCTCACCGTGTGTGCCTCTAAGGCTTTTTCTCATTAATTTGATATTTGAATTTGGCCAACTCGGAGTGGTTATCTACGGTGGCTCATGCATAAAAATTACGAAACACGCGCCTACACAGCTCTCGGCGGCATGCGACACATACAGCGGTGGTTCCCAACATTTGTTCATGAGAAGAACGCTCCCTCGACTTTGCCCTCTGTCTTGAAAAGCATTTATCTCATTGCCGGCAATATGAATCCAAAGCCAGTCAAATATTTGATCACCCAAACATAAAAAACATCAATTCTGTCCATAGAAAAAATTAAAACTATAAAAGCAGAAATATAAAAATCTACCTGCTACTTACTGCAGGTATAAGTGGCTCCTTTAATAATCAAATCATTTCACAGTTTGTACACGTATGAACATTAATGTACATTAATGTACATTAATATTCAGAACCGAGTCGAGTCAACGATGATCGAGACTGTTAAATTAAACACAAAATGAAAAGTCCAGTCGATGTTACAAATCATGATAATTACGCGCCTTAAGTTCTCAAAAATAGATCTAAAGACATATCATTTTGTGTTTAATTTCGTAATCTTGTTCATCGTTGACTTGTCTCGGTTGGGACTTGGAAGATAATTTTTTTTTTCACTACTGTACATGTACAGCACTGTACATACTGTGCATATACATGTCAGAACTATACATGAACATGTCAGTACTGTACATGTATAGTAGGTTTCAATTTCTATTTTGTGTTCATACGCGTACTTGCTGTGGATGTTAACGAAGATGAATATTCTACTGTGCAAGGATAACGTCAAAATTTTCCGTGCAACTTATTCATTAAATCATTGTTCACCAAAAGGAACGAAGTTTTCGGAACACTGAGACATAAAAACAAAATTAGACTTTTTGTGTCATAATCCAATATTTTCTTAACACTGCATATCGAATAGAAAAAGGTTTGGTAGGCACTGTCCTATGCAATACATTATGCAAGCATTACGATACGACGAGGAACGACAAAAAGAGTCGCGCCAAAATAGCATCTTCCACTCTCCCCCAGCTTGACTACGTGCATTTTTAGAACCGTATAAGAATGAATGCGCTTTCACTAGGACACAGGATTTTTACGTTTTCAAGCAGCATTTACCCAACTATTCCCCCCAAAGAGAAATGTCATGAATTATTTGAGAGAAAGATAAAGCGTTAATCTCCAGCCACAATTTCCAATGCCAATATCTTAAACATTTCATGTTCTAATGAATGTTTTAACGCGTAAATGCACGAACACGTACATATTTAAATGACCGAACCAAGCAAGAATTTTTTAACAGCACTGTTTAATTAAAACTTGCCACTGCGCAAAAATTGTTATCCAGATATCTATATGGACGGTTTTTTTATATTAAAAACTTGCGTTTGAATAGCATTAGAATACTGACATTTGCACTTTTCGCGTTTCTGAAATTATATTTGGTTCATTATACGAGTACTTTAATCTTTAGCCTATGCAAAATTTAAATTGTTAAGCAATACAAAATTCATAGAATCACTGGCGAAATCACGTATTAATAATATATTATTTTGATATTCTAAGCTGGAAAAAATCTAACTGAGCAAAATAATACTGAATAGAGAAAATTAAATATTCGCTTTGGAAGAAAAAAAAAAAGGTCACAAAAGAGTTTATGGATTACAAAACGTTCAGGCAAAGCCTATTTTTGGAACGCTGATAGTGGCACATGGCCAACATCATTAGCCAGCGCACCCTTTTTTTGGCCTCAATGAGTTCAAATACTGGTTTCTTCTCCCCGACGAAAACTTGTTTACACACGACAATAAGGAAGGGTGCAACTAACTGGAGTCTCTCCCTGGTCAAGCGTCTGACCCGATTCTATGTACCGGAAGAGCTAAATGCTTGTCTTTCCAAAAGAGACGGGTCGATTGGCTACTGTTTAGGACATGGTTACAAAGACGAGTGCCGTCCATCAAGAAAAGAAGCAAGTCAAAAATAGCGTCCCTACAGACACTCATTGACCAAAACCGGAACGGTGGTACTCAATGTTTTAACATCGAGCCAAATTCATTTAGTTAGCATATCGAGCATCGGGTATGGGCCTTTATGAAATTTACAGTACCCTGGCGGAAATAAACGATAAGAGTAGTCTGAAGTTCGCGTGATTTCAAAACCTGGCCACAATAATTGATCAATTTAACTTCAATGTTGCTGATGATCCTAGATTTTTATTCGATTGGCGTGTGTGTGCATAATACCTCACATCCGGAGGCATTCACTTATTTCCACTGTGAGGACATCTATCAAGCACTGGGAGGCCGGAAAAGAGTAATTTGACGTAAATGTGCGGATTAATTTTATCGTCGACTCGTGTAAAATAACAAAGAATCGTTTCAACCACCAATCGACGGATGCGCAACGAGAGTCTCGACTTTCAAACAAAAAGGTAGGTCACCTGCTTTTTCATAAAATAAATTATGGTTGCTTACTAAAATCATGAAAAGAATGGAGGACTAAGAAAATTGTGTAAGTTAGTAATGGTGATGGATTGCTGCCGGTTGGATGATTTTTTTCGAGAACTGTGGGGGAAGGGGTAAATGTCCAGAATTAATACGAAAATCGCAATTAAAATACACAAAAATTTATAACAATGATCCATCTATTTCAAAAAAGCATTCCTAACTATCTTTATTAGGATCCTGCAGTCTGGCTATACCAGCTGTCATTCCCCTTCCCTTCCCTGCCACTCACATATCTCCATAGAGACACGAGGGTGCAGTAACCTGTAGTACGGTGATTTAAAAAAAAAAAAATAATCTAACGCAGCGCTTAAACAAAAATTGGCATCGACTCAATTTGCATCGACTCAATTTGCATCGACTCAATTTGCATCGACTTAATTTGCATCTACCTTTGTTGGGCGGACCATACATGTATACTAGGATTGTACACTTGTATATTCCATTCCCCCCTCCCTGCTATTTGTTTAGCCTGTTTAACGACGTGTAATTGCATTCCTAGTTATGGATACCACCTATTATGCAATCCAAAGCCTGGCTCGGCTCCCCCCACACCAATATTCAAAATTATCTAACAAGTTTGCAGATATATGCTCGGATAGGTAGGCACAAGTATGCTGGGCCACCAGCACCGAATTACACGGTGGGCCCGTTTTTATTGAAATGCACGGACATCAAATCGCCTACGACAATAGCATCGGTCATAAACGAAACGAAACGAAACTTAATTGAAGATCACGGGTGTTGCATAACCCTGTAACTGCAATTTGGCGCGCACCTTGACTTTGTGGATGAACCGTGCTGGTCTCCGATGCAAGCGAAATAGCATAGAATCCTCCCAAGACCAGTGAACATTTACCGGATTATTTCAACATAATTGACCGTTCTCGTAAAAATTAGTTTCTTTGAACTGCAGTGAATCACAGAAATAAAAAATTGATACCGCGACACCGCGATAGTGCCCCGTAATCCGAAAGGCCGCATAGGGAATCGAGCCAGGGACCTCCGCAGCATAACCGTGCCCCTCAATCAATTGAGCTTGGGGAGGGTGGCGAGGGGTATTAGTTTATGCTCACCAGGAACATTCGAAAATAAATGTTCAATTAGGCAGAAAACAGATTCGATCTCTTATTTCATTCAGCCATAGCCCACCAAATGACAAAAGCACGGTTGATGTTTAATGCATTACTTTCAGAGCAATTAATATTGGTGGGTACATGGCAGTAACACATTTGTGAAACATTTGAAAACTGAAACTAAAGTGCGGGAGCACACCGAGATGAATGTCGAACATAAGTAAGAAACAAGCTTTCATTTATTTTAAATGCCCGATAGAAACGCAATGGCTTCTACATGTCCATCATTATTCATCAATTTCAGTAACTGGCGAATATACCTGTAACCATAACTAACTGATTATTATAATTGCCTTTCTATCGGGCACTTAAAGTTAATGAAATTTTATTTGTTATTCATTTGAGAACTGGCCTAATCTTATTAATTAAAATTAGCCTTTCATTGTATCGCTTAGGATTTAAACAAAAAACAAAATTAAAAACTGAAAATTAATGTGACGAGACAAATACGCTTGTAGTACCAGCCCCATCTTCCAGCCAGGTAAAAAAATAACTAAGCATAAATGAAACATTCATTGTAAAATATGAGACCTTTCTATAGTGCCTTTTTTCATTCAAGTATCTGCGCTCCGCATATACATGTATATGCATATCAGATTTGTAATTTTGCATGTTTCCTATAGACGCACGATCAAGAAGAACACGACGTTCTCTATTAAGAGGAGAAAAATAAGGTTTTTTTCGCAGCAACCTTTACGTCAATAAAGATGTTGTGTCATGTCTGACGTGTTTACGATCGTGGCTCCTCAGCATTTTTTGTCAACTAAGAACATATCTAATTCAAATATTTTATTGCACGGGCCTACATGTATTTGGCTCTCGGCAGCAATATTCAGCCTTGAACGTGCATACGTTATATAATTTGAATGTATTACTTTTGTGAACGAGACTGCAGAAATAGTCGGCTGCCATTGAAACTTATAGGAAATGATCGTAAACTATCCAGAAAGTCAAACTTTGACTAAAAAAAGTAAGCGTACGGCACGTATGCCGTACGCTTACTTTTTTACGAAGCCGACCCACACAGCCCACCGACAAGTATTTACGACTACTGCTCGTGTTTATGTGTCTCCCTTCGATCGAGACTGGCGCCATTTGTCTCAGCCGAATGCTATTTTTATTGACAAAAACGAAATATCCGAAAGCAAATTCATAGGCGAATTAGCTGGGAGCTGTTTCATATTTTCAGCCTCAAAGGTATAAATGCATAAAATATATATCATAATGACTTTTTGAAAACGAAATTAGTGTTGCCAACTTTGAATTCATATTTCAATCGCTAGTGGCATAAAGATGAGATGGTATGTTATACCGCAAGTAATGAGGTGTTCAATGAAAACTATTTCAATTTCTCATGATACCATCAAGCATTTTCTTCGCTATTAGCTTTATTATTTTTTTAAGTTCGTTTCTTAATGCACAGTGGCATTCCTCGTTGCTGATTGATTTAAATGCGTGCAAGAATTATTTAATAATTTATATTAGTTATTATATGCATCAGATAAAAATACGAAAATAACTATTGCACTTTTTTTTAGATCAATTAATTTTTAGGTATGCAATAATTTCAAACATTCTTATAGTTATTTTTGCACACGCTTATCAAGAAGCCCCCAAATTAAAATGTCCCGTATGGTTTCGGTGATAGCGAAGGCAAAAAAATTAGGAAAACCTATTTGGAATCTAACACGTAAAATCTTTGGAAAAGTAGATGACCTTATCGTAATAACCTGACCGACTCATAAATAATGCAATACAATAAAATGTGGTCCACATACCATTATCAGATCGGTTGTTCGACCGGCATGTCTCTGACATCTGTGGCCCTGCGTCCGCTGCATTTAAAAAATTAATTTTTTACAATTAATTGATATCAGTCGGCAAACGACAAGTGCGAGTTCCACTTTTGAAAAATAGGCTGGTCGAAACGCACCCAGCTACCTTGTTGAACAACTTGAAATTTGGTTTGGGTTTATTTTCGAGGCGTAAAGTAGCAAAGGTAGCCGAAAAAAAAAAGAAGTTCAGTAAGACTCGGACAGCTTATACAGCTTCATCCCACCAGAGTTTCAATTGTTGCCCATGCATTGATCTCTTTATGGCCTCTGGATTGCGACACTATCTATTGCTGAAAGCAACAGTGTCCAACGCCAGTAAAAGCATAGCTAAAAATAAAAGTAGCACTATTTAAAAAAAAAAGTAGAAGAAAAAGAAGACGAAAAAAAAGGAAATACCTAGATCAGATAAGAATAGGTTACGAAGCGTTTTATGGTGGTCAAGAATTCGGACGGCTCAGTAAGGACGCCTGCCTGCATCATTTACAACGCGCTCTCTCCGCATTATATACGACTGGCACCAAACCTGAAAATACCGGACAACGATGTTGGAGGAGGATCATATTGAAGGCTCCCCCATTCGGATCGATGCCATGTAAAAATCATTGACCCCCTCCCACTCCCCCACTCCCTGCCTCCTCCAAAGCACCGAACAAGCTTGGTAATGATTCTGGTCACTTTGCTAGCGCCACCTAACGGTGGGTCGTCGTTATCATACAATATACGATGACCTCGTGAGTTTGCCTAAAACATAAGTTGCCAATGCTTATTTTTAATTCAAAGCAATAAATGGATTGTAAAACGGGCAACTTTTTCGTATTTATTCGTTTGAATTAAAAATCGAGATTGCAAACTGATTTTAGAAATAGCAATTCGTCCCTTAACAGTGTTTTTGCATCTGCTCGTTTTTCACTTGTCAACTCATTTTTGTATCTCGATGATCAATCAACGATATTGCAATAAGATACTTTTCCGCAGCGCTCTAAAGACTAAATTAACAAAATGAATAGGTATTTAATTCACCTGTTAAGCCATAAACAAATAAATACACTTTTGCTGAACGAACAGGTCAGATTTTGAAACGATCAATAGTTTCGGCTTCTGTGTACTAAAGTGCTCCTAATAACACTACCAGATTAAATTTCTTATCATTTATCAAATTAATTATTTTATACGATCAACCTTGAACGCCATTGATCGATAGACTTAATAACATCCTTTCAAAGTCCATAATTAGAGTTATCGACTATGATAAATTGACAATGTATTTTTATTTATGGCCAATTTATATGTAACACATTTGACAAAAAATAACCTTAGAAATATGCGATATTTTCAGCAATTTCAATGCATCCAAACACATGTCCAATATATACGACAACTGTCAAAAAGCATTTATTATTTGTCATCAGTGGTGGAAATTAGATCCAAATGTCCACCATGAGTCCATGACTGCCTATAATAATGCTGCATCTTGGTTTATCGCTTTTATATTGCATACGGCTTTGCAGATACAATAGATAGCGGTGTCCAATCACCCTGCAGGCGAAGGAGAACCCCACCCCATATATCGACGAAACGTAATCGCCCTTAATCTAACGACCGTTAGCCACCAGCTCCCTCTTTCACCAACCCGATACATAACATAAATACGTTCCCATCGAGCAAAAATGTGAAATTAATATTGCACGAAGACATTCGCTGCATATATACAGAACATACGCTCGTGCATCTGTCACACCCCCGGTTTTCGATTCTCGCCACGTTAAAATTAGCCGACGCGCGATTACAAGCCACATATGTGCTTTATCCTCCTGTGACCCTGCGTCAACATGGGTGAACGAGACACAATTCCATCCCTTTAGGTTTAGACGGGGCTCGAATTTGGACATTTGGTTTTGAAACGGTGGTATAAAAAATTCCGAGCTCGTGGATCAGGTTCTAAGATTTGGATGGATAGACTAAACAAATGGAGAATATTTCCTAAGTTTTATTACATTGGGCATTAACAACGAAAACCTCATAAACCCTTTCTCGTTTTTTAAATTTTAGGAAAGCTTTCGATGGAATTAACGTTGATCATTTATTTTTTGCAATAAATCTGGAGCAGTTCCTTGATTGGATCAAGATCTCGGGAGGATATTGATTTTCGCAGCCGCGAGCAAACAAGGCCAGGGACGGCTACATAATTGCTCATTGACAAATAAGAGAACGCCTTTCAAAATTCGACTATTTACGGTAATTCCGTACGCGACCACACAGACAAAAAAAACAACATATTCTTGCATACAAAACAGTAGTAGTACGCATACGAATATCGTGAATTTTTGCCGTAGTCGTTATACGTGTGTGGGAGAATTTCTCGCCAGCTAAGATGCGTGAAAAATTTCAAATAAAATACTGAATTGCAATTTTAGCTTCGAAAAATAAAATGTCGGGCTTGTCCACATCAAATAGTTTTTCCCCCCTCGAATAGATCGGTGATATTACTGGTGAATTGTTGATATTCCATGGAATCAATCCATTTGGTCACAACTGGCGAAGGGAACGAGTGTGTGGTCAATTTACGCTACTACACGTATATCGCAGTTATGGCTATCAATAATGGAAACCAATTTCCATTTCTATATCGCCAAAATTTATGCTTTTAGCTCTTCATTGAAAGTACCACTACTCCTAGTCTAATCAATTCTGACTAGGGAAATAACATAACATTTTGCAAAAGTATAAAATTTACAATACCTTGTACAATTTGCTTGCACAACAGTCTAAATAAATTAAATTTTAAACATAGTTTACTAATTTATTTTAGCAAACTATACAAAACATGTTAATCGCTTGCAAATTTTGAAATTTACGAGCGCACAAATTTAAAAAAAATTAAAAATTTGAAGAAAACATTTTCCTACAATTAAAAAAAAAATAAAAAATACAATAAAATGTCATGATATAACGAGATGTGCAATAAAAAATAACGTATTTCGTGAATAAACTTTCATCATATTCATGCAATTATTTTCTCAATTTATTACTGGTCATTATTTCATTTGCAATTAATGAAACAAGTCAAATTAGTGCAGCGCATTAAAGCAACGAAAGTAATAAGCGATGAACAAATTTAGAAAAAACGAAATTAGCAGCTTTTACAATAATTGCTAAAGGTGTAAGTGACTTTTAAATCATGTGATTTTTTATGTGTTCGTGCGCGAGTAAAATTTCTCATATACCTGTTCAATAAAATAAGACGAATTAACGAGTGCGTATCAGAAAATGCAAATGCTACTGTTGCCGCACTGACATTGAACTCTGACTATAAATAGTGTATAAATGAACATACTCATAAACTGGGAATACACGAGAATGCATGTGGACTTATAACAGTATTCTATGCACTCGTTTATTCATTATAATAACCTTCTGTGTAGTCAACAGCCCAACAGTAACAGCTCGTAAACAATGGGAACCAGTTGTGCTGAGCATCTGTATTATTGATGTGAGGTCTACGTGAGCGTCACGGGAAACAGGACATTGCGTCACCTTTTATTTGTCCCGGTATCACCGAAAATATCGTATATGTAAAAAAAAAAAAAAAATATTGCATTTTATGAATGGCATGATGGGGAGTCGCTTTAGACATTGTAGTCGAGAAAGAACGCCATTGATGCCAGATGGACCTATCCATATATGTAATGTTGCCACGATCATTTTCGACACATGGCCAGTAATAATAACTGAACGACCGCACAGACAGAAAACAAAATTTTATAGTCGATAACAAATATAAAATAAAAAAACTATTGCAAATTTGTACTCCTTTAAAAGCGTTTTCCACACGTGCGGCTTCACACATGGCATGTTCACCAATGATCAATTTTTTTTTCCGGATACCACGAGTAAATCGAATAATGAATAAACGTTATGCTTCGAATCCGGCTATATGGCTTTGTTTTCGTACAACTTGTTTTTCTTGCAAAATAGAACGAAACAAACTCGCATTTATGGTCGGTTCCCTTGTTCAACATTGTCAATATCGAATGTCCTATCCTTAAAGGACATTCGTACCAATTATAGTCATTTGAAAAATTGGTTCGAAGCAGCAATTGTGTGTGACGAATTTTGACAGATGGGGACACGCACATAAAATGATCATTTTTAAAATCACCACGCCCCTTTAATTGTAGTAAGCTCGAGACCAAAATAAAATTTACATTGAACAAAACTTCAAATTATCCACCTATGAAACCACACTTTCAATATCTGGAATTATACATTTCTACCCACGACTAAAATGTGTCAATATAATGGGTTATTTTAAATAATAATAACAATAATAATATTCTCGACTAACCATGTAACATGTCCATGTCTATATCGTTAATACAATGGCGACTACCCTTTCTTGTGTCTCGCTTGTCCACGCGCATGATGCGGCGACGTGGTCTCAGGATGCTACAATTGCCCCATACAATATTATGGCGCATTATTCGATATAGGCCTACCGTCTGTGCACTTACGTACAAGCAGCTAGCTCTAAACACGTTCAGTATTGCGGAAAAGTAAGTGTGGGAAGCGGGTACGCGCAAGGCGAATATGCACGTATACGCCATATAGCACAATGTATTCAATAATAGACGGGGACATTTAACGTTGACTTTGATTTCGTCGTCGAGTAGTTTTTCGCCGTTCGTCACGACTAATAATAACAATAAAATTAGTCCGCGTAAATGCGTGGGTGCTGGCTTTGTGTTTATCCAGCCGTAAACAGCTCACCAGTAGTAGCACAGCAGCGGCACCACGGTCGGCCATCATGCTGATTTGCATATTGGGTGGGCGTGTACGGAATATGCCGACCCCTCCCCCCTCTTCCATATCTTTCAGAGACCCCACTTCTCGTGGATCCAAACAGGGCGTCAACATCAATGGAGCTGGGTTGGAACGGAATTGGATTATGGAACGATTCAGTTCCTTTTCTAGGGAACTGTACCGATTTTTTGACAAATTGTTATTCTATTATCAGATAATCAGTACCGGTTACCTATACCCTACTAACCCTTACTATGATTTTTTTATTTTTAATTAAGCCGAATCCCCCCTCCATTTGAATTATAAAAATAACTCAAAATATATCACTCACTATCTATCCCTATTTCAAACATCAAACAAATGAGAGCCATCGGAATGGAAGTAAAGCGAGACCCGTGCCTGTACGATTCCTCATCACCTCCCCATCTACCTCATCAGAAGGAACTCATAGCTGAAATTCAAATGGTTCAAAAAAGAGCTGCTAGATTTGTTACCTGTAGATTTGGTCGAACAGACTGTGTGACAGATATGTTGTCACAACTGGGGTGGGAATCGTTACAGGACCGTAGAAAAGAAATTGATATTAGATTATTTGCTCGTATAAAGAAGGGAGGGTATGATAATAATGTTAAGAAAATTGTCCTTCTGCCTGTAGAAAGTATTAGAAGAAAGGGCACACTAGTTTGGCACATGAGCTACAGTGTAGGTGTAATGCCTACCTCTACTCTTATTTTCCCAGGCTCGGTTGTGAAACAGGATAACCCCATCTTTGTCCCTAACTGGTCTAACTGGCCTAACTGGACCCCCGTCATTGGCTCCCTAAAAGGGGCTGCTTGCGGGTATATATTGTAATTGTAACTTACAAATGGCTGTAGATCATGAATTACCATATAAACTAGATGTGAGGGTTTACCGCAACATATCTATCTTTTTTTTTGCCCCGTGCGGAAAATCACTTTCGCTTCAACCGCAAGTTTCGATGATGTATTGACGCTAGGCGGGTGGGACGAAACGGACAGCGGCGGAAGCCAGGGCGGGGGATTCGCGATCGAACTCGGGCCGGAGTCCAGCTGCGCTTAGACCGGCCGTCAATCAGCGGAAACTCCCCTGTTGTTTTCCGCTTAATAGTGCTCATAGATTTTCAGACTCGGAATAGGACAGGCGCACATCGAGTATAGACTGTGTACTGCCCAATTGAGTTCTGTCCCACTGTGGAATTGTTTTACGTTTATCTTCCAAAGACCACCCAAAGATACAAACCAATACCAAGTTATATGTATCTCGTGATTTATTTCGTTTTTGTGCTCATAAACAGTCAAGTATTTCTCGTTTTTTTCAAAGATAAAAATGCGCTTCAATTTTAAATGAAGACATTCTTATCTCTGTAAATTTAGGAGCGCTTAACAGTCAGGAAAATGTATTGAGGAGTTTCAGTGTGGTGTAGTGGCTACTACTTTGAATTACAATGACCGTGAGCGCTGGTTCGATTCTCGACCGCGTCTTCTGTAATTTTTCGGGCGTGAGACATTCGTCCTTTTTCCTTCCTTCGGAATGGAAGTGAAGCCGAAGACTCGTAACCTCTACGCTGTCAGGTATACGTTATAGATCCCTACATATGTGTATCCCTACAATTTAAACGCTGGTAGGCGTCCTAAACAAGTTTAATTTTTTTAAATTTGAGATTTTGTTTCTAGCGGTGTAGCATAGTTTATTATTTTACCAAATGCACTCGAAATCGTTGATTGTTGCAAGCCCGGTAATCTGTTAAAGCTCACGCCGACAAAGCCAACGAGTGTACCCGGTCCAAAAATTGCACGTGACGGTAGAATCGCCGCCGAGACCTTTCCAGGAGCGAAGAAGCGTGGCTCTCACGCAGATAGGCGGTATTCACTTTGCATGTACATCACGTTCACAGTGGGGGCAACGTCGAACGCGCAACTGATGTTCGGATATTCACTGCTGGGGTTTGATTGTTGTTTGATTGATTTTTTTTTTTCTCTTCTATGTTCAATCGTGGATGTTACTGACTTGTGGCGATACATAAAGCTAAACAAGTGGTATGTGACTGCGGAGGTTAGGTTTGACTTTATATCCTCTCGAGATCATCGAATCTACCAATGTCCACGACGAACTTTGACTTCGCACCGTTATTGAGCAAACAGTAACGAAAAGGCGTGTTTCCATTATCTCAATCACGCATCTGCTGGTACAAGTGCAGCTTATATTTTTTTGCTATAGATTAAGTGGATTAACATGTGGAATCACATGGAATTACATGTGGCATCTGTGACATGTGACATAAGTCACATTTCTTTTTTTCCAAGAACAATTTTTTGACCTAAACGATGCCGTCAAGTTTTTCAAAAAATTGATAGTGAAAAGGAAAAAGGCACAATGAACTAATGACATATTTTTGAAAGGAAACTAGGTTGTCCATAACAAACCGCACAAATAACCTTCTCTCCGATAACAAGTTCCCTTTCCAAAAACCACAAAACAACTACTTCCTTTATGACAAATTACCATTTATGCCCCCAGGCGCGGTAATAATCCAAATCTAAATGGTAAAGGTAGGACTTTTATTTTATCTGGAAAAATCTAAACGAAACGCCTTTCTTTCACCGGAATTTCAAAAGGAATTTCAAAGGCATGTATCCAACGCTGATATTGTATTTTCTAAAACGAAATTAAATAACAATAACTTATATTCTGGCGTCATGTCGCTCGTATTTAAGTCCCGAAATTGTCACAACTTCGAGAACACAGCGAATGGTCAAACACAAACAAAACTTTTCAAACTCTTTTGATTCACCACCATTTCAAAATGAATTCTATCAAAATGTAATTGGATACCATGGAAACAAACACACTCACCAATGGAATTGTAAGGGGCGTCCTGCGGTGACAGCGTCACCCTCGTCGGACGGCGTCGTGGCGTCTGCGGCGACGTGGTCTCCGGCATGTTGTCGGACGGTTCTGCCGGATAGGGCACACGGGGGTAGGACGGTTGGTGGCCCGGACGGTAGGCTGGTGGTGGATGGGCGGATGGACGGGCGAGTTGGGACTCGGTGACGTCGACAACGTCCACGTTGTCGTCGAACACGGACACGAGTCCCTCCGGACGTCGGGGATTGTGCTGCTGCTGGCCGGAAGAGGAGGACGGCGGGTTGTCGGGCCGGCGTCGGATGCCGGAACGTGGCGAGGGGCGTAGTCGGACGGCGGACGGGTCGGGACGGTTGTCGTAGGACGGGGTGGCCATCAGGTTGGCGCCGGTCTCACCCGGGAGCAGACCTAGAGCGTCTGGAGAAAAATAAAAAAACGATGGTGGTGTAAGAAATACACGCCGAGACAGATGTGCAATTAAATTAAAAAATGCTGATTAAAATAAATTAAATCAGTAAAATAAAGACACCTTTAAACACTTCTCCTCTGTAACTTACAGATTAAAAGTGTTTATAACTATGTCGGACTTTATTTTACTAATTATATTATTTTTCATCATTACTAATTTTATCCATTTTAATTTTCATATAAAGCGTCGGATTTGAAGAAAGAGTTTGATTAATTGTCAACTCATGGCGATTACAATAATTTGTTAGGTCGCTTGAATAGTAGTGATTTGTTTTTTCAAACAGTTATCATCACAAATCATTAAAAAAAATTATGCTAACTTATTGGTTTTCCCTTATATTCTGCTAAAATACATGCTTTCGATTATTCTACAGCTTATTGGTTTCTCCTCACCCGCTTCCTGCGTATGTGCTTTAAGTTCATAATTCAGCTACAAAACCAAAAACTGCACGCAGAATAAGTTGTGATAACGATTTTATTTTAGTACCGGTAGCTTACGTTTTTTGAAACCAAATATTTAATTTTCATTTTTGTATTTAATTTTCGTATTTTATTTTCAACCACATGATATCCAATAAGTTGTATCACCACATGAGATACGCATCACGGCGAAGAAAAAACATTCACTTTTGCCTACTATTCAAATCATATTCAACACTGAAACTAAAGCCAGTATTTCACTACGCTACTAGTCGCCGCGACTGCACGCGCAGCGCGCAAATCGTAACATCAGTCCAGCGAACAGGGTGACTCACCACGACGTCATCACTTGTCGCTCGCCGCGCGAGTCAAATTGAACATGTTCAATTCTACTCGCCAGGAGTCAGCGACTACTGACGAACACAAAAACGGCTCAATGAACCGACGCTCGGTTCGCTGTACTGATGCTCTGATTTGCACGCTGCGCGTACAGTCGCAGGGACTAGTAACGTCCTAACCCCCTATTCATCACTAGTAACGTAGTTGAAATACAGGCTTAAGGAACGTTGAAAAGCGTGCGCACAATTTGTCATTGATTACTGAATGCTTGTAGTCGGGTATTTTCGTCGATTCGATCAGGACGGCCCTCGCTGCTTCACCCCCCTCCCACTCAAATCAATAAACAGAATAGTCAACTCCTACGGATCATCACAGTTGTATTTGATTAGCAAATGTTGACAACATTTGTAACACGTCGATATCCAATAGTTTTATTTTTAGCTCTAGAAAAATATGAAAGGATGTGCAGAGTTCAAGCTGTTATAATTCGCATTGGACGAAAATCAGTGTTGGTAGGAACGGAAAAGATTCGCTCGTAGGAACTGGTTCCTTTTTTGAGGAACTTAAGAACGCCTAGAGTACTTTTATTTTTTAGATCACTGTAGTGAATAGCACTACAGGAGGTAATTGTACCCCTCGTATCGCTGTGGCAATGTGTGAGAGGCACATTCCAGTACCACAGGATCGAATAAACGAAAGCATGCGCCGGGAATCGAACTCGGGACCACCGCTGTGACCATATCCACTGAGCCACGGGGGCCGACAACTTACTTATGTAGGAACTGGAACTGGGGTTCCTTTTCTGTATACACGGTTTCTTTAGCCATAACATTCAATTTTCTAGGAGTGTGTCTTCCGCGGAAGAATTTGACAGCATCAAACAAAAACTATTAAAGAATATCTTTTGAACATTTTTACAATTCTTTAAAATTAAAGATTGGTTTGAAAATGTTGATCACATATGGTTTTTTTGAGCATTATTTTGATATTTTTAAACAGCAGGAACGGAAAAGTGCAGGGTTTAAAAAAAAAAGGAACTAGGAGCGCACAGTTTTTTTTAAATTTCTGTAGGAACTGGAACGGGAACGGGAACCGGTTCCTTTTTAAAAGGAACGAACCCAATACTAACGAAACTAGTACACGTACAACGCACGTGCGTTCACAATGCGAGGGTAATAATCCGAATGTGCACGCATAGGCGCACGTAATCCAGTTTGAAACTAATCGATGTCAGATACAATTCGAAAATTTCGAGAGACAAACGCGCCATCACGCTGTAGCACATACTGACTCTAACCTATGTACACGCAGCAATATTTTATTCTTTCCTGTATGACATTGTCGTTGCCTTTTGGTGGTGTGGCTTCTTACTTCGCCCGGGTAACTCGCGCGAGAAAAGGAAGAGGAAAAAAACAAAAAAAAAACACGATGCACTGTTCGGCTACATAATAAATGAAAGCGACTGTGGAAGATGAATCCGATGTTGTTAAATTCGCGCCTCGCTGGGCCCAAATAGAGAGCATGTTGTACTTGTTTTTGGTATTTGGGGGTGGAGTTGCATGGTGCTGGTGGGGTAAGGGAAAAGGGGTGAAGGGGCTGAAAAGTGTGGTGGGGATACAGTGGGACTGTGGATGCGAATAAATTATGCCCCGGCTCGTCTATATATCTATCGGTTATTGGTAAAGTTTGGCGTGACAAAATTTCCGCTAAATTATGCAAGGCGACATTTTTGAAATGACACACACACACTATTCGCAGTATGTGGAAACAAAATATTGATTCGTGGACGCCCTCACCATCGAACCTCCTGAGACCTGGTGCGTTACGAAAAGTTGAGATAAACAGCCTGAGCTTTGTCAGTTGGGGTCAGAATGGCGCGTGAAATGCTGGCGCGCATTGTGACGTCACGCAAGATGGTCGACTTCCGGATATAGAAAACTCCTTCATTCTGACCAGTAAAACAAAAGTAAAAAATATGTTAAATGGTCAAACAAAGAAAAAAAAATGAATTTATTTCCGTTGTCAATGCTATCGTTGTGAAATTCCCATTATTATTATTTTTTTTTAAATTCACTGTAGCGCCTAGTGCACTACAGGAATACTGCACCCTAGTATCTCTTTGGAGATATGTGATGGGCAGGGATGGGAAGGGAAGGGAAGTGGAATGGCAGCTGGAATAGCCAGACTGCAGGATCCACCCCTAAGCTCTGGACTCCCTAATGGAAGCTAAGGGGTGACGCCAGAACCCCAGGCTAACGAATAAACGAAAGTCTGCGCCGGGAATCGAACCCGGGACCGTTGGCTTCGTAGCATGTCGCCATACCCACTGAGTCATCGGTTCGTACTTGAAATGGTAATCTCTAAAGATAAAATAACTTAGGTATCTTTAAATGCAGCGTTAAATGATAATATCCTACAGTCTACCAGAAACTGTTCCGGAACATTTACTCTGCGCTGGAGAACTTTTACGCCAGACCCACTTTTGACACCAAACCAATTTGACAAATTTTATTGTTGTAATGCTACGGCGCGGTAATTGCCCTATCGAAATTTTTAGAAAATGTTGTTGTCTTACCTTTTTCGAGGGATTCTATCTGTTCGTTGGTGAAGGATGTCCGGTTGCGTTGCAGTTTTCTTTTGAGACGCATGCGCAGTTGTGAGTCCTCGTCACCGGACGAGTTGTGCTCGGAGTTGCCGTCGGAGGTGCCTCCTTCGCGCATTCCGCCATCTGGTGACGACAGGCAATCTAGAAAGCGAAACAACACACGGTTACACACCCTGTACGCTTTTGGAGTCATTGGCCGCGGCTTTGATGCAGCAGTTTACGGTACTAAATTATGTTTTGTTCCACTAGGCGCTATTTAATAATCTAATACTATAAGACTGAAAATGGTGTCTGTCTGTCTGTCCGAAGCCAGCACGTGAGCTAAACTAAATTTATACAAAACACGTGCAGTGCAATAAAGAGATGTAGGCATAGAAACTAAGCTCTATTATTTGCCA
>JAUJYS010000001.1:0-66304 GCA_033995665.1 Melogona broelemanni | reverse complement strand
GTACCACAGGCTAACGAATAAACGAAAGCCTGTGCCGGGAATCGAACCCGGGACCGTAGGCTCATGAGCCATCGGTCCCCTTTACTAAATCTCGCATACAGTTTGTATTTGTTGAGATAAAATGATCTAGTATACAAAATCGACATAATTTCTTATCAATTTTTACTAATTTTTTATCGATATTTTTCTATCGTAATTTGTATCTGTTGGGCCGCGCATGAATGCATAGGAATTAAGACTTTCAAAGTTGGTTTTGATAGTTTGTTTACGCGTTTTGGGCTACGTATGGTCAACCGCGGATTATCGTTTTATGTGACGTTTCATACAAAATCTTTCAAAAAATGATTTGGAGCATTGAAGGCAAAATATTTTAAGAGTTATTTGAGGAACGCCCATACGTAGAGTAGAACGAGGCCCTGACTTTGCCCTCCCGTTGAATAACACACGCGCCGTGAAGTGTAATTAGCTTATTGACCTAATTATTAGCTCAGCGTGATTGCCATCAATTGTTGCGCCTTATTTTGATTGGCGTGGCCCTGCGAAAAAAAAATTAAATCTTTCGTGAGTGATTGTGTGAAACGAATTTGCCAGATAAAAATTCACTCTCGCATAATAACTAGCGCGATATTAACTATGCGTCGTCAAGCTTATGACGCCCAATTTTTTTTCGATTCTGATTTCCATTTTCTTTATTCACACACCTAATTATGGCCTTAACACATCATGTAATACCTTGTTTGCATTAGCAACGTTACTGAAATATGGACTTGCACTTCCCTCACCTGCTCTCCCATAAAAGTTCATGAAAAATGAACAAATTTAATCAAATTTGAAAAAAAAAAATTAATTAATACAAATTATATTTAAAACAATAAACATTATTGTGACGAAGATATTTTTGCAATTGATTTTTAAATATGTTTTGCCTACTTTCGTTTCTCCCTTTGGTATTGCAAACGGCTCCTGTCCCGGGTTTGATTCCCGGCTTGGGCTCTTATTTCTTCGATCTCGGTATGTGTCCTTCACACATTGCCATATAAACACGAGGTATGCTTAATCTCTTGTAGTGATATTCACTACTGTAACTTCTAAAAAAAATTGTCGTTTTCATAATACCACAGTTAGATACACAATTATTGAATGTGAGAAGGCTTACATATGGAATGCTTTGACTCAAATTGTTATTTCGCCAAACACGTATACGATTCAATAGTTTTTTTATAATTGAATGAATCGGCTTTGATTCGTAGATTTTAAATCATGAGTACGTCCAGCAATACGAAAGCGATCGCTTGGCAAACTCGCACACATGTCGAACGCGTTGATAATGGCTTCTCACCAAAGAAAACGATACGTCGATGTCTCCCAAGACGAAAAATAAAATTATATATCGCCTATTGTCAGTCTCTCCTCCTCGTACGTTTCCGAGGCAACCCCCCGCCGTTGTCTGAGGCGTAGCTGACGAATAAATGAAAAAAAATGGTCGGAATAGATTCGGTGATAACGTACCCAGCTGCGGAATAATATATATATAAAAAAAGACAAAAAAATATCCGCCTTAATAATCGCATTTCTTATTGGAAGGTTTGACGACCTCGTTCGTTCAAACAGTTTCTTGTGTCCCCCCCCCCCCCCCAGGAAAAAGTGTGCACGCCTATTAATTCACTTTTCTTTGTGGCGATTTCTTGATGCTTGTCAACTTGACGCTAAATATCGCGGTGGGCGAATTTGGCAGCTCGGATGCCACGCTATCGTGGGACCCTTTCGTTGTGCCAATTCGTATCCAAAACACATCTACAATTGGTTTAACAAGAACGGAAAACATTTTATTGTCCAATTTCAACTTGTTGCGATTTTATTGCCTTTATTAAGAGAGCCTTTCTCTAACTTAGCATTAAAATCGAGTTTGAAAAAAGGATTTTACCGTGCCGAAGGCGTGACGAATACTCGAGTTACAAAGATTTTTAATCGTGTTGTCGTATTATAAATTTAAAAGTGTATGTAAAATCAAAAGTAAATACCCGGAAGAGAAAATTATTTTCTGGGCACAAAACGGTGGCGATATAAAGCCAATAAAAAGATTCAAACTAATTTTCAATTTATAAATGCCACAATAAATTTAAAAAATAATGTTTTAATTTTTAAAAAATTTTAAAAAGGATTTTATTTTATTTTAAGTAAGGGCTACGAGCTTTTGATGCATTTTTCTCTAAGTATATTTTGTAATATTTTACCAAAATAATCTTCTCGGCTCTTGAATTTTTCGTTCTCCGAGTTAAGAGTGAAAAATTCTCAGCTCTGTCGCAATTCTTTATAAGATTGTTTTATTTATGTTCTCACAGTTCCACTAAATAAATGACAAGTGTGCATGTGCGGCCCATTCGAAATTGGAGCTGTCGTAATAAATAGTCTCAGCGTGCCTAGTGTAACTGTTATTTCATGTAAATTTGGACGCCCGTAGCGCTCGTGCAAAAATGTGGGTGTGGGCGCGCCGTTTTGTCAATAGCACCTTGAGTGGCCTATTTTTCAAGTGTGCATACAGTACGGGTATGTCAGAGGGTACAATTATTTTGCCAGGTTTCGATTTTTTGTAACAGTTTTTCAGAATTCAAATGTGACTTTTGTTCATTTTCGACAGTTTAAATGCTGACATTGATTTTAAATGCTGATTTGCTGGGTTAAATTCGTATGCATGTGGCACGACAGATTACTACATACCTAGACTAGGCAAAATTACCGGGCCGCTCGCTGTGGAGGCTTTGAGACTCAATAACATTGGAAGTCACTTTGGCAGTTTAAGCTAAGTGTCGTAAGACTGTCTTGGCTTGCAATGCATATATCGGTCACGGATGCGTGACTACAGTGGCATCTTTCACCTTAATGTCATTGCTGATGTAATTGACTATTAGCGGGCCGCCTGGCAGGCGAGGTGACTCAGGTGAGGCCATAGCGCACTTTCCTTTGAGTTCCGGCACATGCACAGAGTTGAGACTGTCAGGTCCGCTGCGGGGGGATTTAATTTTGAGGATGAGGCAAGCGTGACGAGCACGAATTACCGGGCAAACTATGACATTGTAATGGGGAATCGTCCTGCCTGCGTTCCTACTATTTTCCAAGTTTGATTTGTTCATCAATGCAGACCGCCTTGTTTTCTCGTTATTTTTCATGCAATTGTTTACTTTTGTGTCTCGGCCTAGGGCACGAAGATGAAATATCTGAAAGCGCTAAACAGACTTTCATTTGGAAAATAATTGAACGGAACATTGGTATTTAAGGTTGCGTTCAAGATAAAATTTTACAATATTTCTTTTGTACGATCCGTCTAGCCCAGTCAGGATTGCATGGACGGTCCCTGGTTCGATTCCCGGCGCGGGTTCTCGTTTACAAAGTATTGTGTATTCGAATTGAGAGACTACGAATTCATAAAATATGTTTTGCCAAAACAGAAAGTAAATTAAGAAAGAAAAAAGATGTTAATTATTTTTTATCGGTTTGTAATTTGTTTTGACAATTTGATACCGGCATGGAAAAGCAATCTAGCATTTAACAACACATTTCTATGGTTTCGAACGGGGATGGAAAATAGTTCGTAAGATTAGGATAAACAATTGTGCGGGTAACAATTTTTAGTCGATAAACACAGTAACGTTCTACCATTTGAACATCGAATCGGCGATAATCTGTATTTGGCCAACAATTTCAGATAAAATCGATATATAAACATTTATATATGTAGGTTACACGGGTAATGAAATGTAATGGGCCGACAGCACGCAGACGCCCACCAACCGCATTGTTTCTGAATGGGCAGCCCCACTTCCCAATCTTGAAAAATATTTGCTCGTTTCGTTTTTTGGGTAATTGCTCTTTACCT
Organism: Melogona broelemanni; assembly: GCA_033995665.1. Taxonomy (NCBI): domain Eukaryota; kingdom Metazoa; phylum Arthropoda; class Diplopoda; order Chordeumatida; family Chordeumatidae; genus Melogona; species Melogona broelemanni. The sequence continues at coordinate 62,430 of JAUJYS010000001.1, read as the reverse complement.
TTTTCAAGTCAGTCCTTGCGTAACGCGCGCCAGTTTACCTGTTTACCTGCACGCCTGATCTGTTTTTCACGGCAGCACCAACACCAAAATTATTCATTCCGAATGCGTTATTTTCTAACGTTGCTGGGCCAAATAAAAAATTTCCGGATAATTTTTGCCAACCGATTTCCCACGTTTTTTGTGTTTGTGGTCGCTTCGGCAAAACATTTGTTGTTATCTCTCGAACGAACGAGTTGGCGTCATTACAGATTTGATCTGGTCGTGCGTACAAGTTATGCAGGGAGACCTTTTTGTCAGCATTTTTTGAGTGTTATTCGGTGTTCTTTTGTTTCAAGGAGAAGTAATTGATATATATTGGCGGAACGAGTGAACTAGACACACGGTTGACATGCTCGCACACCCGTTCGCTTCTGACTTTCAAATTCACTTTAGCCTCCAATTAGATTGTTTACCCACAATCTGTTTGGCCACAAACTCCCCTACTCGACACACGAAAACAACAATTTCCGATTTTGGCCGACGATAGCATTTTATGACGTCTATTCGGTCAACCGCCAATTGTTGTGTCAAGGACGGTCGCATCACGCCATTCCGCCGCTAGGTCAAATATACCTGTTGAATAATTACCGAGTACGATCCGTCTAGCTCAGTGGTTATGGCAACATACTGTGGTGCGGGGTGGTCTCGGGTTCGATTCCCGGCACAGGCTCTCGTTTGTTCGATCCTAGGGTACTGGTGAAAACGTGTCCCTCACATGTTGCCACAGCAACACGGGAGGTACAGAATTTCCCCAAATAAAAAAATTAAAATTTTGGAACTAAATTAAATAAATTTGGTCAGTTAGACACAATGTGCTGTGCTGATTTTTTTTAAATTTTACAAATAGACACGTACCTAAGTGGCATTTTTTTATCACAATTGATTTGTTTGCTTTGCGTAGTCCAAATTTTATAGTATATTTCCAATTTTTATTAATTGTCGATTTCTAATGTTCATACTCATATTTTAATTGCCGAATTTTATAAATTTCACATCTTGTCGGTGACTAGTTTTAGCCATTTTTGAATATGTAAATCTATGCTATTGTATCATTCAGAATATCATTACAAAATTATAAACATGATTTGGGGTAAGTTGGTGTTCATAAAGCCGTGTCTAATTAGTATAAAGTGCGTAGACGTCTGATTACAAAGCGCTTCGCGGAAATATTAGATAAAGGAAAAATTCATTTGAGGCAAAGTACTTGTTTGATGAATCAGATTTTGTTTTTGTCTTCCAATATTAAATTATCTTAATCTAGGACGAGCAACATTGTGGCTACCGGTTTGACTTATCTCGTCGTCTGAGGCGCCAAAAACGAGACAAAAAAATGTTATTGGCTTTGATTGTTTTAGTTGTTTAACGTACGACATTCGTTTCTTTTTCAATTTCTAGTTGTCGAGATCGGCTGAGATTTCCCTGCCCGTGCGATGGCCCACCCACTTTTTGCCCGACGAGGGTATCTACCGTTTGGTGTACGAGCCACAAGTTGGATTTCCGCCGGGCAACATCAGCTACCAGGCCAGCAACCTGCCGACGAGGATCGAAATCTCCCACGCCCTGCCCGGCACCCATTATCACCTCATGCTCTACTACACCAACAGCTCGGTAGCCGACGTCACATTCTGGAGTTCGACCTATGTGACGGGTAAGCTAAATTAAATGACGGTCAAGCTAAATTAAATAACGGTCAAAAGCTCAAATTAAATGACTGGTCAAAAATCTAAAATTAAATGACGGTCAAAAGTTTAAATTAAAATACAGCAAAATGGTGGTCTTCGTTCTTAATGAGGTTAAGAACTTTGGACAAATCACTGATTAAAATCTTTTGAAAAAATACTAAATAAATTCTTTGGAAAAATAAGTAAATAAATTATTTGGAAAAAATAAGTAAGTAAATTCTTTAGAAAAATAACTGAATAAATTATTTGGAAAAATAATTAAATAACTAACTAAATAAAAAATTGTTTGATGTTGTAAGAGCCGTATGGTGTAAATAGCGTGAAAAAATGTAATGTCCTTCCATTATCCAGGACATTAAATTGTAAACGTCCTTGACCGTGAACTAAATAGTCTTAATTGAAAAAATTGTGTTCACTCATTTCTTTCGTGCGTTGTATATTTTTTTTTTAGAACCCGAACTGCCAACAAATCTGAAAGTGGACCAGATCACTGGGAAGACTGTCCAAATATCGTGGGACCCTCCGCGAATGGGTGGATACACCCAGTATGTACTTCGGGTAAGCGCTTAACCTTACTAACAGGTGATGTGACTTTCAATTGTAAACACGAAATTCTCAATGCTTATTGTAGTAAATGTAGCTAATTATTGGTTGGCTGTAAGATGCGCCATTACATGTTTGTTCAATTTTAGTTGTTGCGGTTTATTGGATTATTCGTTTTTTTTTTTTAGATAACTCCACAACCGGAAGTTTCGGGAGCTGTGCACACCCTATACATGGAGCCAGATTCCACTTCCTACACGCTTAAGGAGCTGATTCCGGGTGCCACCTACGAGCTGAAACTGCATTCCGTTTTCGAAACGAAGGAGTCTTCCGAATACCTCTCCTCCAACATAACCACCAGTACGTGATCACCACATTCCGTCTTTTCCGCGTCCCATCTAGCCATACATTTTATTTTTTGTTGCTAACACTTTTGTCTTGTGTGTGTAGGACCAAACAATCCCGGTCGGTTCATCGTGTGGTTCAGGAACGAAACCACGTTGCTGGTGCTGTGGCAGCCACCCTATCCTGCAGGTAATATTCGTTAACGCCCCATTTTGCTTGCATTGATTGAGTACCAATGTCACGATTCATTTTGTCTCGTATCAATAATTCAGTCACGACTTATTGTAGTTAATGATGTCAAATGATTATTTGTCATTGTCGGGCGTGGTTGTGTTAAGAATGCTTTTGTTCTGCAAAATAAAAATGAAACGGAAACCTATCATCTGTGATTGGAACTGAATTTTTGTTAACCTTGTGTTGACTTTAGTCGATCCTGGTTGTTTAGATTTCGAAGTGGACTTTTATTTATTTATGTGAACGCTCTTATTCCCAATAATAGGTATATTCAGTCATTACAAGGTGAGCATCGATCCGCAAGATGCGCAAGAGTCCATTCTGTTTGTGGAGAAGGAAGGCGATCCGCCGGGGCCGGCGCAGGCCGCTTTCAACGGTCTGGTTCCGGGAAAGGCCTACAACATTTCCGTACAGACGGCCAGCGAGAACGAAGTCAGTCTGCCGACCACTGCTCAATACCGAACAGGTTTGTTTGTTTAAAAAAATATATAAATATATGCCCTGGTTCGACTTAATTATTCTTACCTCATTTGAACTTTTCATAATCTATTTTTATTGCGGGATTACAGTTCCGCTGCCGCCAAGAAACGTGTCGTTTAATCGGAGAACCCTGAGCTCGGTTAGCTTCGAGGTGCATTGGGAACCGCCGGCTGGTATCAGGTAGGCTTCAGTTGTGACGCAATCTGCCGCTACAAAGTGATGCTATTTTAAAATTGTTTTCAAATTTCAAAAGTGGTCGGAGCCGATGTTAAGTGAAAATTTAAGGAAATTATTTTCGTTAAGGAAACAACATCCGTTTTTTATACAAAAAAATCATTTCGAAAGTTAGGTCACAGTATTGTAACTGCGACATGGACGAATTGCGAATTTGGTTTGCCCCCGAGCTAGTTTTTGAAGTCACTGGAACAATCGTCATCGCGTGTTTTAAAATTGTTTGATTTGTCCCACTAATCCGTTCTGCCCTTTGGTTCGACAGCGAGTTCGACAAGTACCAGGTGTCCATCGGCATTCGTCGCATGACTCCCATCATCGTGGGCCGGGGCGACGCGCGGGTGGCCACGTTCAACGAGGACCTGGAACCGGGAATGACGTACGAAGTGGTGGTGAAGACGGTCAGCGGCAACGTGTTCAGCTGGCCTACGCCGAAGAACGTCACCACCAGTGAGTATCAGTTTCGCCGTGTGGGCGGCAATCGTGAGAACAGCGACATGGTGAACGCCCACTAAATTTCAAAACTTAATTTTTTCGCTCGTGACAGAGCCCATGCCTCCCATGCTGCTCAACGCATCGTCCAACGACATGGGCGAGATCTTTGTCCAGTGGACGGCTAACAATATTAGCCGACAGGATTTCTGGAAGGTAAGACTGATTTTTATGCGGCGGTGTTTTCGTGTTTTAGTTTAATTTTATTAAATCGAAAATCAATGGTGGCGCTGTAACACAATTTCATGAAAAAATCTAGGAATATTAGCCGAGTAAATATAATTTCTATGTCGTCATTTTTTTAGGTCGCCTATCAAGAGATGGATTCGCCAAATGGTGACGGTGACGTCATAACCACCGAAGCTAATAACTATAGACTGGAGAAGCTGTTTGGCGGGCACAATTACTCTATCGGAGTGACGGCCGTCAGCAACAATGTTGAGAGCGACGCCGTTATCATATTCCAAGTCACCCGTAAGATATTTTCGCCGTGTTAGGTTACTCTTGACACCAGAGACGAGCTGGGCGGCTAAATGTAATGGCGAATTGGCTTTGCTTATTCTCAGGTCCGGCTCCGCCCTTCATCGTGGGCTTGGAACCCATCCACCACGGTCTGAATCTCACCTGGAAGTCTGACGTCACCAGTCTGCAGGACAAGTTTGCCGTGGTGTATACGCGTAATGACACGGGCGAGAGTGTGCAGAACCTCATCACCGAAAACAAATACGTCATTCGGAATCTCTACCCGGGAGCTTCGTACGTCATCAAATTGTACGCCATTAGCTACGGTCTGTGGAGTGAGCCTCACACGCAGCAGCAGGCAGTCTGTAAGTAAACATGGAAATTTATGCTCAAAGATTTTAGTACAGAGTTAAAGTACTTGATTTGAATGGGGGAATCTATCAAAAAATAGATTCCCATTTTCATAATTTTGTTGTTTCTAAAATAAAAATAGGACGTTATTATATTTTTTTAACTTAAGGAGGTAGCATAACGTGATTCTATTTATGTATCAGTTTTTCTTTTAATTTCAAGAACTGGAGAAAGAGTTTATCTTTGCAGCATTGTTACTGTCTCATTTTCAATGGTTGCTTTTGTCATAGATCCCGACCCGCCCCGCAATCTCACCATTGTCAACGTAAGCAGCAATTCTCTGAATCTGAGATGGGAGAAACCTCTGGGCTCGTTGTACAGCCACTTTATGGTGCGCTACCGTACTGCCGATTCCGACGCCTGGATCAAACTGGGTGAGAACTCGCCGCTTAATTTGTGTACGTGTTGGTTTAAATATTTCTGTTGGATGATTCACTGATTTTCTGCTACGTTTACTTCATTTAATTCTAGATTTTCTGAAGACGGAATCGTATTTCCTCCATGATTTGCTGCCCGGCGTCAAATACCTCATCACCGTTCACACTATTAGTCACCGAGTCGAAAGTATCGACTATCAGCAGGTGGAACAAGTGATCAGTAAGTTTTCCTTACAACCGTTTCCAGCCATTCGTTCCGCTGCTTGTTTGACAATTTGACGCTTAACAATTTGAGAAAACAAGCGATGGTCCTAAGTCGGCAGGTAATTTTACGTGTCTTTCTTTCGGAAACTAAAATTCTTCTATTTTTGTGTCGTTCAGAGCCCAGTCCCCTGACGTCAGTGGAGGCTGTGCTCGACACCCACAACGTAACGTTCGAGTGGCTGGTGCCCAACACCCGGCTGGACCATTATCTGGTGACGTACCACTCGACCAGTAACCGAGAGAACGAGTCATCCAAGCAGGTGCTGGCCAATGGCACAGTCGGCGATAAGACGGCTGTCGTGATCGGCGATCTGAAGCCCGGTGATCTACACTTTTTCAAGTTTTACACGATCAGTTACGGGACTCAGAGTGACCCCTTCAAGATGGAGACAAGGACGAGTAAGTCAAGGCGTCATATTTTCTATGCAGTTTTATTTGCAATTTCAATTTGTACCGCTAGCTAATGGTCGTACAATCTCATTTGTTTCCTAGTACCGATCATCAATTCCGACATCTCGTTCATCTACAACAACGAGGACAAGCGAACGCTGAGCTTGCGCTACACGCCGACGCCGGCCGCCGCCGCCGTGTTCGACAAATACCGGTTGCAACTCAGCGACCCGGCCGTCGATATTCAGGTAATATTCGATCACGTCCCCTATTTTCTAAACACGTTTCCGCTTGCTTCTGAGGTGATTCTAACGTATTTATCGCTTTGCTAATGAGCAATTCGCGTTTTTGTTTGTCGTTTTTTTCCAAATTTTAGGAGAAGAGCGTCAACGATACCAATCGCGTCGTCTCGTTCCACGATCTGGTGCCCGGCCGACTCTACAACATAACCGTGTGGACGGTCAGCGGCAATGTTCCAAGCATGCCCCTGCACAGACAAGAACGCCTACGTAAGTGCAATATTGGAATTTGCATACAAGGATCAGACCTTTTATCTGCAGTTTAGATTGTTTTCTAGAAGCAAGAGTAAATTGAATGGTATGGCTCGGTTTTTTTTTAAATAAATGTGTGGTCTTGGGGGTTTTCTTGATCAGATCCCGAAAGCGTCAGCGACATCAACGCCACCCTCATCACCGACACTGAGATCACGCTGGCCTGGACAGCGCCACCTGGCGACCACGATGCCTATAAGGTACGATAGTTGTGGTTGTCAATTGTATTTTGCGATTTTTCTGTGATTTATAAACGCGCTTTGCTAAAGTGAATTGTGCCGTTGCGCGCAGGTGCAACATCTGAGCGGAAGCCATCTTATCCAAAACATCTCGCATACGGAATCGATCACGGTCACCCGGCTGCAGGCGCACAAGGAGTACACGTTCACCGTGACCGTGCAGAGCGGGTCTGAGACTACCAACATGAAAATAAGCGAGCCTTTCTCCAAGATCTTCACCACCAAGGAATCGAGTGAGTTTTACCAGCTATTCCTTTCACAGTTACTTTTTTGTATTGTCAACTCGAATAAAATTAAAATATTTTTTGAAGCGCACGAAACTTATTTTGACGCGCACGTTGAGAAATCAAATAATCCACATTAATGTTTTTTGAAGCCGTATTAATTTTCTGTGTTGGGGCGAATATTTTTGTTTGCTGTCACCAACTTGACAATTTTGCTTTCTTGTCTTTTAATTGGATTTTATTTAAACGCATTTTATGAGTAATTAAATATGAACTAATTAATAAATCAGTTAACACCAAACACTTTCATTTTGTCTGCAGTTTCTGTAGAAAGAAAATTATGGGACAGTCTACCAGTATATGAATTAATTTCTGCACTTATAAAAGTGTTTTGTTGCGCTCGAAGTGAATTATTAATTAATTAATTAAATTATTTATTTAGCCATAAATTGTCCATTGCGATTTCAAGCTTGCTTTATTATTGCTTCTCCCAACAGTTCCGGGTCGTGTAAGCAGTTTCCGGGCGGTTGACGTTCGACCCACCGGCGTGACGTTGGCCTGGTCTATTCCGCCCAACGAGCAGCACGGCATCCTCACCGGTTTCACCATCACTTACGGCGTGCGTGGGTCCGGTCAGATTCAAGCCCGTGAGTTTACTCACAAGGAGAGCACGGGCACCATTACCGATCTGGAGCCGGGCAAGGTGTACGGCTTCAAGATCCAGGCCAAAACGCGGGTCGGTTACGGACCCGTCACCGAGATGGAAAAGGAGATTCCGATTTGGGGTGCGTCTTGTGTTTAATTTTTTTTAATTTTTTTGTTTTTTGTAAGCGTTTTTTTTTTTTTTTTTTTAAGCGAGCTTTTTTTTTTAGTTTGTTTTTTGTAATGTTTTACAGGGTTGAGTCACTTTTATCAAAACAATTTTGATTGCCTGTGTAAATTCAGCACATGCTCATAAACTTTATAATTTTTTGACCTGGGTAAACGCACATTCGAACTTAATCATTGAAATTTTCATCAAAATTCGAAAACAAAATGGCGCCGAAATGGCACGTCAAAAACCACTTTTCCGAAGTATGAAATTGCCTACTTCATAATAATTAGAAGGTGTAAAAAAAGCATTCATACTGATCTTGATTTTTTAAATATATTTAATTGGACTAATAATTGTTACTCGTTTCTGTTCCCTCCAGCACCTCCCGTTCCGGGCCAAAACGAATTTCCCACCGAGGTGAGCAAGTCGCCGACCACCCTCAAGATCCAATTCGACAAGGAGTTCTTCTCGGACGCCAACGGACCCATCCTCAAGTACGCCATTATCGTGTCCGAGGATCCCGACAAGGACGTCATCGCCCAGTTGGAGCTGCCTACCTGGCAGGACGTGCAGGACAAGAAATTATGGCCGCCCTATCAAGTAAGTTTGCCTCGTGGCTATCCACCGTACTCGATTCGAGATTGAAACGAGCATCGATTAATTTACATTTTCGTCTATGCATAAAACAGGCCAACGATCCCTACTACCCGTTCAATTCGTCGACAGCGGCCGAGTTTGTGGTGGGCACTGATACCTGCGTGGGACAGAAGGGCTACTGCAACGGACCGCTGAAACCGAACGCAGTCTATCGGCTCAAGATACGCGCCTTTACCGCTCCCGACAAGTTCACCGATACGGTCTACTCTTTCCCGTTGCAGACTGGTAAATAATAGGGCTAGTCGCCTTGGAAGGGAAACGGAAATTTACAGATACGGATCAAGTTAGCTTATTATGTTTGACCTTTTTTTTTCGACTGGCAGATCCGGATGGTGGTGGAGTGTCGGCTGTGGTGGTGGGCGTGCTGGTGCCCATTCTGATCATTGCCATTGTGGCCGCTGTCCTCGTCGTGTTGAAAAGGAAGCGCATGGTTCGTTTCGATTCTTGTTACCGTTACTGGTCACTCATGAATGCGCGGTCCAATGTGACTTTAATTTGAGTAATGTGATTAAACATGTTTTTGGTTTTGTGATCCTAGGGACCGTTTGTCAAAAAGACTAACAACACCAGAGGCAAGGACGACAATTTATCCATTCCCGAGAGCATCATCGATACCAGGTGAATTAAGTCATTACTATCCTTGTGCATAAATATTCGGCTGTCGATTGGACATCCTGAAGCAATAAAAAATCCTCGAAAATCATTAAAAAAAAATTTAAAACAGGACCGATTAAATATATTTGGATTGTATTGGTTTGTATTGGATTGCATTGGATACAGATTGTATTGGTTTTTACTTATGTTTATTATGGTTTTCTCAATTTCAGTCGTCCGGTGAAACTAAAGGACTTTTCCGAACACTTCCGCGTTATGTCGGCCGACTCGGACTTCCGCTTCTCCGAAGAATACGAGGAGCTGAAGCACGTGGGTCGGGACCAACCGTGTTCGGCGGCCGACCTACCTGCCAACCGACCCAAGAACCGCTTCACCAACATTCTGCCCTACGACCACTCGCGCGTCAAATTGTTGCCCACCGACGACGAAGACGGCTCAGACTACATCAACGCCAACTACGTTCCGGTAGGTCGCGCCACTGGCGCACAATACTGGAATGAACTGTGCATTTGTCTTTCGTTGCTCCGAATTTAGAATCATTATTGAGTTTGTATCCTAATCGAAGTCGTACTGCCATTTTATCAATTGATGTTATTTTATTAAACCAAGGGTTTCAACTCTCCTCGAGAGTTCATCGTTACCCAGGGACCCTTGCACAGCACCCGAGACGATTTCTGGCGGATGGTGTGGGAGCAAAATTGTCGGGCCATCATCATGCTAACCCGCTGCATCGAGAAAGGACGGGTAAGAATACCACCAAATCTCCATTTAAGACCATTTGCGTGCCCAGTCCGTTCATGTCAGTAACCCAATATCGTGTCTAATCTCGCTTACTAATAGGAAAAGTGCGACCATTACTGGCCGTACGACATGCAGTCAGTCTACTACGGGGACATCCAGGTCACGATACTGAACGAATCTCAGTATCCCGACTGGACGGTTAGCGAAATGAAAGTTTGTCTGGTGAGTGAATATGCGTGTGCTATTGTTGCAATTTGAGAGATTTGGTTAAGTTGAAGCTGGGAGATGAATGTGGTGGCGCTGCTCAAATGTGTTTGGCACTTTCAGGGCGAATCCTCGCGTATGGTCAAGCACTTCCACTTCACTACGTGGCCCGATTTCGGGGTGCCTGATCCTCCGCAGACCCTCATTCGGTTCGTGCGCGCCTTCAGGGAACGCAGTCCGCCGGACCAGAGACCAATCATATGTCACTGCAGGTTAGTGCTGGCTAAAGCTTTTTTTTTCTAGTGTAATCCCAATTGTGGTATTTGCCAGCGCGTCAGCTTGCAATATTTGTTGTTGTTATGATCCGTCGAGTCGTTTCCGATTCCTGGTGACGCCATGAATAAGTGCTCTCCAACTGGGCCGATTCGATGATTTGCTTTGCAGCTTCCGGAGTGACATCTTGGCAATATTTATTTCTAGTTAAAATGTGCTGGTCTATTTCGTAATAAGAGTTTCATAGGAGCCGTTGTAGTAACAAATTAAAAGAAGTAATCCTCGACCATTATGGACCGAATAAACATCGTGCGCCACCAGAAAGTTGCCGTTTCTATCCATAATGGTCAAGGATTACTTCTTTTAATTTAATTTGGTCTATTTCGGTTGGTTTTCTTGAATTCGAACCTATTATATTTACACTTGTGACGTTTAAAATGTTGCAAGCATTGATATAGTTTAAAAACGTAAAACTATTTAGCTTTCATTAAAGATTTCAAGGAGTAAAACTATTTTTTTAAGATTAAAAATTTCAAATTTTGTTACATGTATTAAAAATTTAGCCAGCTCAAATGATGTGTCAAATGTGGAAAAACATGTCATATTGATTTTTGTATTACGATTTTCAGCGCTGGAGTTGGCAGGTCAGGTACCTTCATAGCTCTGGACAGGATACTGCAAAACATTCAAAAGTACGACTACGTCGACATCTTTGGCATCGTGTACGAGATGCGAAAGGAACGAGTGTGGATGGTGCAGACTGAGGTACGGAGGGTTGGTGATCATGAAGTGAAATTTATAAACTTCGTGCGTGTGTGTGTGTTGACAAGATTGTAACACTTTATTTTTCCGTGCAGCAACAATACATCTGCATTCACCAGTGCTTACTGTGTGTCCTCGAGGGAAAGGAAAATGACAATCCACCCCGAGGGGAAATCCATGACAATGAAGGATTTGAAGGTTAGTGCGGCCGAGTTTACCGGAGAAGTTATTTGTTTGACAACATTGGGTTTGAGAGTTTGGCGTGTTCTTTCACGGTTTTCAAAGCGTGCCCATAGCTGTTCACCCCTTTTGTTTTCTTTTCTGTGGCGTACTTAGCAGTCAAGCTTACTATTCCTTCTCTGAACTGGTGGTGGCAATCTTTCGTCTCTTCTACAAGTTTATATAGGGTAAACAGGACGCTCATATTGAGGATCTCGATGTCGTTTGCTCGTCACTAATCTGGTTTTCCCCGTCACGCTTTTCTTTACTAACTTGCCAAGGTCGGATTGTTCCTGCAGTCTCGTTTTGTGCCGCTTCTATTTGCACACAAAAATGTGCATCGCACCAGTTTTTTTTTGTTTCATATTTTAGTTGTTTTTCTTACTTATTTTACCGAATCTAGTTGCCAATGTGAATTGCACATTTGCTTGTACTCATCAATTGACTAGTACAAGGATTGAGTTTGGTGTCATTTCTAATTCCAGATGATGAAGGCATAGCGGAATCTGGGATGTGACTGGAACGTCGTTAACGTGAGATTGCGCTGATTCGCTCTGATTTTTACTTGGTGTTTTTTTTTATTAATGACGTGGTGCAGGTGTGCGCAGGTGTTTTAAACACATGGAATATAGTGACTGGGATCGAGTGGATTACGGCTGTAACTTGTCTAGCTTTGCCATCCCCAAACTAGATCCCAAATTTATATACACAAATTATATATTTTTTTAATGTGTAACACGTGGGAGTGAAATGCTAGACACACTCCTTAATTTTTATATCCCTATTGCTATAGTATTGAATGTGGAGAGTTTATTAATGTTTTCAATTGAAATTAACCAAACCATTCGTACGCTAAGTACTTATAATAAGCACCCCTAATATGGTTTTTTGTGGTAAATATCTAGTTTTTATTAGAGAGTGTTTTTTATATACGTGTGAAGATTTCTGGCAGCTTTTTACAAATTCCAATTTTGTACATAACGTGTGTTGTTGATAGTTTCTCCTCTTGGAAACATAATATCTGATGTCATAATTGTGATTTATATCTGTCCATACCGTTCAGTTTGGCGATCACAGATCAATCTGCTCTCTTTGGCAATTGTGAATTGTCAATTTTACAAGTAGTGGACCAGTTAGCTGTATAAATATTAGAACGTGCCCACTCATGCCACAACGCATTTTTAAAGCAACGGGTAACGTTGCTGATTGCCTGTAATGTGTGTGTGATGCACCTGCCTGCGCAATGTGGCACAAAATACTTAAATCGATCAAACAAAAAAGAAATGGCGTCTAGAAGAATCTCTTGGGAAGTTCATAAAGATCCTAGTTCTTCTTTTTTTTTTTTTTTTAATTCACCGTAGCGCCTAGTGCACTACAGGAATACTGCACCCTCGTTACTTAATTTGTTGAAATAAACCCAAACGGTCGCTCAACGCGAGATTAGTTTTTTTCAGATTTGTGCAACCAAATAAAAATATCGATTTTATCCCCACTACCGTTTCGTTAGGATAATTAACCAGTTCATAAACATGATACCTAGTGTATCAAATAACATTCCGAATGGGTAATCTCCAATTGGTCAATCTACTAGCGAATAGTAGTTTTTTTATTAATTTGTTGTAATTTTTGCTTTTACTTCGTTTCCAAGTTCTGAGTTTTGTTGACCCTTCTCGCGTAAAATATTGCTTCCAGCTAGTTACTTAAGTTATAAATTATTGGACTGTAGTCCAGTTGTGCCAATAGATTTTACTTAATTGAGACCGGTGATGAGACTTCAGGAACTTTTTTGAGTGTATGAATATGAAATGGTGAGTCTGTACCTTTAATGTACAGTAGGTTATCGAATATACTTATTTTTTAATAGCATGATTTTGATCACGTAAGCTGATGCAGTGTGGCTGATTATCTGTTAAGCCACACTGGATGACCCAATGTCTACTTACTAGTGTTGAAATATTTTAACGTGTCGTGTGTAACTAGGGCTAACCCGTGTTGCTCTACGGATATTGTCTTATCGATGATTTTAGGATTTTGTTAAGACTTAAAAAGTTTCACTTGGTATTCGTGGCTCTTTTTCTAAACGCACTTTGCAATAATATTTTAATACATCCTTAACGTTTCGCGATTGACGTGTTGCATAATATAGAGTTTGGGTGTAGAGTACTAGGTTGCGTTTAGTTACCACCATCACATCGAAGTTAGCCAACAAATAAATACGATAATAAGAGATTGAGTCTCGCGTATTACGCTTACGAGTACCAGGCGAAACGCACATTGGTAAATAGAATAACTGTTGTTATTTTGAGCGACACTAGAAAATGTTTAGTGTAGCAATTACAGTATAAATATTTTGTACATTGTCACGAATATTGTGATTGGTGTCTGAAAATAAATTAATTGAAAAATATTTTGTTGCTACCTATTCATTTATCTTCTACAAAATAAAATTTCCAGGGAAATAATATCCTGGTTCCACCATCCAATTAATGTAATAACATAACTACTGTATGTTCACTATCGAAACTGAATACTTACACATGTGTATATATCAACATTTTTTTATTGTCTTAAAACTTTGATTCTGTTATGCGTGCAAGAAATTTGTTAAACGGGGTATATTTCTTGCGTATACGATATTCCAAGATTTGTTTTTACCGAAACTAAACGTTCAATGGATGGAAATTTCATTTAAATAGGTTCGATGACTTGTTATCAGAATACAAGAAATTGTAAAAAGAAAATGACAATACTGAAAAGAAATGTATGACTGGACTGTTCTAATTGGAATACGAAGTCTACAAGTTACACATTCAAAAATAATATATCTTGTACAATATAGATATACAAATTGCATTGATGGGTGCTCATTAACTTTTGACATGTAAGAGGAAATATCAAAATGACTTGAACAGCCATCTGATATGACCGTAGGAGCAATAATTACTAACCCGATATTTGATTCACTGGATTATTACAACCATCTCAAACTAATGTGTCGAATATTGCATGCTCTTTGGAAACTATGACCCAATCAAATTATATAAATCTGACAACCATTTCAAAAAGCAATACTATCGACTCGAACGTAAACAGCAAAATAGTAATATAGCATGCGTAAAGTGACAGCCTCGCCACCTGTATTAACCAGTTTCACAAGAGTTGGGATGAAATACTTAAAGATGGAAAAAGTGATACCAGCCACACGCAAACGCCCTATTGCTGACAAACTATTTCGTTAAAAAATTGCAAGTGTCATTGGACCAGCATAAAATAATTTCCTACAAAGAGGTTTCTGGAATGTTTTCTGCCACGTAAACGAATTTTCTTACGACATTTCTGTAACGCAACACAAGCTTGAGAAGGTTGTAATAACGCTCAGGATACTAGATCCATTAAAATAGAACAACAAAATATTTTTTAAAATGTCTATCAAATCACATATCACTCGTTCTACAGAACAGCTACCTCTTGCGTTGATAAAAGTCCTATCAATTAAAACAATATAATTCAGATTAGACTACGTCACGCAAAACAGAAAACTTGCCACTAGTAAATGGCCATACCAAATGATACTATTATGCGTTTACCAGTGCACATTTTTTTAAAAACAAGCAAGTCATTTTTGAAAGCGTTAGTAATTGGCCCACCTTTCAGTAGGGATGACATTCATGCCAAAGACTACATAAAAATGTTTGCATTGTTGACTCAAGGAAGGATATTGCATTGAAATGTGCCAAGGTTTTAGAGAAGTGGTCTAAAAAAAATCATTTGTCTCACGTTCCTACTACGTAAACGTTACGTTATTGTTATGGAATTGTGCAATAAATGTCCTCCTAGTCAAACTCCAGAAAAATATCTAATTGATGTAACATCGGATACAGTAAAATTGTGTTTGTGACAGCGACATACGAGTATACTAGTGATTTTTTAAAATTCTGTTGAAATTTGTAATTCAACTGACTCCTCTATTCAACAATTTGTTGTTTAAGTAATTCAAACTATCAAGATTTGACTCTGGACATGCTGGCACGATTCAAAGAATCAGATTGTCATTTGATGGACTTGAAAAATCACTTATTATCTCAACTGCTGCTGCATTTAAAATTGGTAAGTACACTTCGCCAAGTCGCTAGTAGATTCATGGAAAACTTGACGTGTAACAAAATATTTTACGAGCATGACTTTAAAAATCAGCGGTACCTTAAAATGAATTAAACGTTTAATAAGTAGAGAGACTATTAAAATGTCACTACGTTTGTAGCAATGAAAATGTGCCAATTCTACAGTTATCAACAGTCCACAATACACTTAGCTTCTGATAAAATTAATTTTCGAGTATTTAACAATTGAGGTGATAATGCGTAGAAACACTATCCAGCCCAGAAAATATTTGATGTTTGTAGGGGAATACAAGTTGCAGATGAGACATCATTCGACTATTACGTTAATATAAATCAATTTTACCAAGATACCGTTAATTATTCGTATCTCATTGGATATGACAAATTATTTAATGATCAGGTTTACAAGTATACACTATTGAGCCACGTCTTGGCTGTTCCCGTATGAAAAATTACTAGCGATTTAAAAAAAAAACACACAATGCTGAACCGTACATAAAATTGTTGGCGTTCGCCATATTAAATTGTTCTAAATAATTTAAAACGCAATCGAAAGGCCTAAAAAAATACCCTGATAAAACATGAATTGTCCTTGTCCTTGCCAAACGAAAAGGCGCATTTATTTTTTACAAATTCCATTGTACTGCACATTCGAGATTTTCATCTCTAGACCAAATAAACGAGGAGTTCATTCTGAACGTTCCGTACAGCAGCTTGCTACGGTCTAAAAAAGATATATATATATATATATAAATATATATATTTGCGCCCGTGGTTCTTCTAGAACATCTGAATACGTAAACTATATATATAAAGCCAACCAAAATATTTGTAAAAGGCACCTGGTGTTTTTAGGTGCGACGCAAGTGGAACGTTCGTTTCAAACTTGTATTTCCTTTAAATCCGGTTATGGCCCCATGATATCCCAAGTTATTAGTGACGACGTGTGTCCATTAGCTTCTAGAATAGAGGACAAACAATTGCACAATTCCCGAGATTTGAGTTGGCCTGCTCGGATAAAGTGATGCAACCAAGGAAGGTGGATGGAAGCCAAAAACCGTGTCTCTCTCAGTCACGTGCCGGCTACCGTGAAGTGCGTCCGACGCATACGTCACACGGCACAGGTCACTCATTTGGCAAACAGACCCTTGATATCGGCGAGAGCTCTGTCGATCTGTCTAGCAAACCTGGAGGAATCCTGCAACAAGCAAAAAATGAATTCGCTATTTAACGGGATTTTCTAGGCTTAAAAATATTGTGGAAATACTGTAGCAGGAGGTTCTATACTCTTGAGTGTTCGAGCATTATGTTTTTTAATTACTTCCAATCGTGTTGCCAGTATCCCGGGATCGAACAAACGAGAAGCAGCGATCGGAATCGAACCCGGGACTGCCGTACCGCAAACGGTTGCAATACCGACTGGACTACGACGAATTGTAATTGTTCAAATGAATAAACTTAACTTCATAAGCTTACTAAACGTTTTGCTAAATGTCTCATTTCTACTGAAATTAATTTCTGTTTTCTTGAAATTGAATTTAGAAGAAACCTTACGTTCAATTGTTAAAATTGCCATGTTCAAATTAATAAAATGTATGTAGCTTTTGTTCAATTGATAACATTTGTAGCTTTTGATCAATTGATAATATTTTCAAGTTCAAATCAAGTTTCCAACATACCGTCTCGGGGCTAGACTTCTTGCTGGAGATATGAAAGAAGAGGAGATCTTCTCCGGCAATAATGTACGACACTCCGTAGCCGTCATCGGCCACCTGCCAATTAAAAAGCAAAAACATTAGCACATACACTTTCCTTAACTCGGTTCATTTTACAAACGCAATTCTCAAAGAATACTGACCGGCCCGAACCCTCCTCCGGCCGAAATACAATCCGGGTGCTTCTTCAAGTCAAGTCTGGAGGTCTGACCGTGAGGCGTCTGCATTTCACCAAAAAAAAAAAACACAATTAAATTCCACTCCTAACCAAGCTTGGATACGCGAATAGCAAAAATCTGCAAGTACTGTCTAATGACGTTTCCATGCATGGGTTATTACCTGGCTGGTCGACAATCTCCACGGCTCGCTCAGCACCTCTTTGAGGAAGGGAGAGTCAATTTCCAAATACTTGGAGATGACGTAGAGGCAGAAAATGTGTCGATCGATGCCTTTGCCGCACATGGCATCCTGGTAGGCTCGCTGGTGGACGGTACACGCTTTTCGCATCATCGCAATCTTGTCTGAGCTCTGTTGAAGTTTCAGAAATTTGAACACGTTGGAAAAGCGAGCAAACGAAAAGTTGTCAAGCGACATCCAGGTCAATAGCAAACGGAAGAATGTCTTATAGCAATTGGCAAACATTATGACCAAGTAGGGCTTAAAATAGTTACGAATGAAACAAGAAATTAATTTAGGAAAAAGCACTAGTTGCGCAGAATTTCCATAGACTTACTGGGACGGTGTCGTCGTCCATGGCGCGCACCCAGGCACTCGATTCGACGGTGCAGGGACGGACTGTTTCTGTTCGGCCCTCCCTGTAGAGTCGCGTCATTGAAGCCTCATAAGTCAGGCAAAACCTATGGGCATCCTGTTGGGGGGAAATACCACAATTAGCGGTTGTTCAAATGTTTCCCAAACTGTGCTCCGCGGCGGCCGCGCTTCGTGAATGAAATGGGGCTCAGCCAAGAAATATTTTAGCCTCAGAGCTCCGCCAGTGAAATTAGTTCTAAAAAAGGCTCCACGAGCCAAAAAAGATTGGGAAACACTGGCTTAGTGGTTACAACAAATCACGACAAAAAGCCACTTTCATAATGCCGCATAAGAGATCAATAATTTATTATGTAAATATTCAATTAGTTGGAATGGTGAATTTACAATTCAGAACTTACCCTGTAATATGCCAGCTGCAAGGCCATCTGCAGGTACGCGTCGGGGCTGACTTTGCAAGTCTTCATGAAGCCCTTGCCGTAGCTGTCGTGCATGAAAATCCGCAAGTCGACATCGCTCAGGAGGGTCTGCGCCTCCTGCACGCAATTGGAGATCAGGTCCAGGCACTTAAACCAACAAGAATCAAATCCATCAGAACGCTGTTGACAATCTGACCAAGTGAAATCACAAAAGGGACGACGGATCTTACGGGGACGGTCAGTTCCCACTTGAGTCGAATCGCATTCGGGGGTTCAAACTGAGGTGTTCCCTGGCAGTGACCGTCGGGTAGGTATCTAGACGACCAATTGGTCAATAGAGACGTTAAGTGATATCGATTCGTTAAGCTGGTGACGACAACAATGGTTTTGGCAGACTGCAGTCAAACTTTTTTCTTCCTTTTTTTGGAACAGTCACTGTAGTGAATATCCCTTCAGAAAATTATGTATTAAAAATTGAAAATTATGAGAGAACACACTGTTACCAATGCCCTGGGATCGAATAAGCGAGCGCCCGCGCCGAGAATCGAACCCGGAACCGCCGAACCGCAAACTTTCAATCCGTTTAATTTGAAATGCCGAAACAATGTATTTCAACGTTCTAAATTAAATAAATCTGAACGCTACTATTAAATTTTTTTTTTTTTTACTTTGATACTTTCGTGCTATTCAATTTAACAAAAGTGACTGCAAAATGCCAACATTTAAAGAGGGTTTTGCTCACACGTCATTCACAAAACAGAACGATGGTAAAGGGAATCATTTGTTAGGAATATTACTCAAAAATAGGTTTTTAAAAATAAGTCTTCTACAGACTCGAAACTAAAAAAACGATAATAAAAACGTGCATTCTTTTAATAGCCAACGGACATTAGAAAATATGGCAACATGTCTGGGGATTGTGCAAGGTTAGTAAAAAAACAATTCAGTTTCTTTACTAATCTTGGTAATTGTGATCAAATGTGAATGACGCGTTTGGCAAATTGAATGACAAGTAAATGAAATTACCCTCTATACACTCCTTCACTTGTAAGCACAAACAAGAGAAACATTTGTAAGTAGAAAGCGAAAACAGATATGAGCAATATATCCACTGGCCACAGATACGCACCTTTCTTTTACAAAAGATGGAATCGTATGGACAATGCAAAATTGGCTCGAGAGAACAATAGAAACACGCAAAGAATGAGAAAAGGATAGGAGGAAGTTTCTTCTTTCTAACAACACTGAACTAAAATGAATCTACTCATACTTTATTAAGTCTAAATTAGACACAAACTTGTCCTAATAAAATAATAACTAAATATACTGCAATCTTATCATGAAGCCGTTCTAATTACTAAGCAAGCAAGCCAGTATGATGAACTCTGATCCATAAAAATCTGTGTCGACGCACATATTTGACTACGATCAAACCCTAAAAATAGTAAAGTTATATTAAAATGAAACAAGTGCAAATAAGACCAATATAGAAAAATTATAGACAACAAATGACCACAAGCAAGGCCTTAACATCAAATGTGTCTTCTCGGAGCGCACCGAGCAATCGCCTGCAATCGTTTATATATTTGTGTATTTCCTTCGATTTTTTAAGACCAATATGTGCGAACAGTAAGACCGTCAGTTCAGTGCAGCAAAATTCACTAATTAATTTTATTTTTAATTCATTTAACAACTATCGTGTAACAATTGACTGGCATTTAAATAGGGACACAACAAATTTGATGATACATATAAAATAGCCAAGTATTTAAGACCTATAATTCGCGAACTTAAAATGAGAGATCAATAAAAATTTAAAGTCAACAAGGAAATAGGTAGATATGATTGGTGGAAAAAAACAGAATTTCGACAAAAATTGGAAACAGTTAATGATCGACGGCACTGTGCAAGTGATGATAATGTATGGAAGCACGGGTATTAGTTTGGTAATAAAGTCAAGCAAAACTAACATTAGACGTGCAGGTGTGGGTTGAGGAATATTTTTTTCTACTTTCTCAAGCGGCACAATTGTCCCATCGAGTTAAAATCGTGGTAGTAAGTGAAATTTAACACCGCATACCCATCTCTCTCATCAGCCATCACATTTTCCCACATGTGACCCATTATGGGAGCGTCAGCCCTGTGGGGGGAGGTGCATACAAGTCAGCAGTGATTCACCAGAACTTCTAGTCACGACTAACTCTGCGCAAACACTCAAAAAGCCCAATTATTAAATAATATTTTTTTTAAACTAAACATATTATATGACATTTATTATATATCAAATAATATTTTGACTTATATTAATTATATTTAATAAATATTTTAAAGACTTTTTATTCCACAACGTTTTGTCATGCGCAGAGTTTTTCGCAATTGGAAAAGACAGAGCAATTATCAAAAAGCCCAACATGTGTCCATGAAAGAGTTGCAATGTTACACCTTAATTTTCCCATAGAAGTACCATGTGATCTTACCAACACCTGCCAACAATCATTAAAAACAGAAATACCACCACAATAATTAATGCTGAAAAATAAATGACCCGACAATCCACCACCGTCCGGCAAAAAATATAAAGGCAGCACACGTGCAGTCGATGACGTTAAGCGCTTCGTGTTAGCATAGCTAACGTGCGCTTTACATTAATGTGCGTGACTCTAATTATATAAAGTTTCGATCGAATATGTTGGTCGAAAAATTCGTTCTCCATCACGTCACATTTACGGAATTAATAAAATCATATTGCGATGCTCCTAAAGTCGAAGTGCAGTACTTTAAATCATGGTTGTACTAAGGTAAAGTATAGAGATAAGTTGATTATATTACCACCACCACCACCAGTTGAAAAAATAGCGTTGTCTAATATTTGCCCACTGTCATCCTACGCCTTGTATAATGAAACTATTTTTCCCCGACCCTTAATTAATTTTCTGATAACATAAAATGTACCTGCACCTTAAACCTCGAATAGTAATAAGAAAAAGATGAGAAAAAATAAAGATATAGGTTTGGATGTGTAGAAAGAGGAAAAGGAAGAGATTTGAGATAGAATTTACTTTGCAGTGCTACAGTAGTGGGACATGGGTTACCAACTTCTCCGGTAAATTAAAAAGGGGAAAAAATTAACTGAACAAGTAAATTCAAGATTGTTGCAAAAAACTATTATTAAAATATTCATGAAACATTTCGAAAAAATAATTTGTTCTAACGAAAGCTCTCAATGGATGCTCGGGCAATTTGGAAATAAGTCAAGAACCATATTCTTGATGTCCTTATGTACCGACAAAATGTAACAAAATCAGAATATAAAGATGACACTACGGAGCGTTCAGGTAACCATAATTCTGCTTTAACAATTTATAACGTTATAACGTGAACGCTCCATAGCGCCACCTTTATCATCTGACTATCTTTTATCGGTGCATACGGGCAGTAGCCACCATTAATTACAAGGTGCGTCTTTAACACAATATCATAAGATATAGAGTAAGTTGGTAACCGCGAAGCATAGGATGTTTGCAAAAAGTTGTGCTAGGCGCCAGAGATTCATACCGGTCGGCAAAATTAATGTCATCGATAATGACCCATTCCCAAACGTGAGAGATGACTGCCGCGTCAGCCCTACAGTGTGTAACATCGGAGTAGAAAATGTTGATTAATAATGTCACGAAAAATTCGGCCATTTCGAATCGGCACTTCACTGCCAACGACTAACGACCCGCATTAAATTGCTAAACTTCCGCTGCAAGTGAAAAGTAGCAACTCGTTCATTGGACACACACACACACACACTGAACAACTGGGTCAGCGTCGACATGACAAAACCATAACACATTAATAATGACTCAATTGCGTGGATTGAGCAAACCATACATATCCATATAGCCACACAAATAACAACTGAATTAGACTGAACCGCCATGAAAAATACTACCAAATAATTTGTCTTGAAAATGGTATTTAACAGTGTCACATAAAAGACTTAAATGTGAACAAATGGTTCTTCTGAATGACGCTAGGTACATAAGTATTTTTTAACCTGGAACCAAATGAAAATATAAATAGGATAAAAACATATGGGATGCCTGCCGTTGACTGGTGAGTTATAATAATGTGAAAGTACTGAGATATTCAATCCCAAAAATTACAGAATAAAACAATTGTTTTAGGACTAGCATGTCCCACAGGTGTTATGACATGGTTTGCTCATGTTGATGAAAACTGCTAAAAAAACTATTCAACTCCACCAATTGAAATAACTTCACGGTAATATTCAGAAAAATTTAATTTAGATGTCAAAGAGGATTAGCTCACCACGAGTGCTCCGAATTGAACCCAAACTGAAACGGGAAAATGATTTTTTTTAAAACTCGGCAACACAAACGATAAAGAAATATGATTCGTTGAGAGAAGAAAAAAAAACCAGCGACGACAAAAATAATGGAAAATCGACCTACCTTTCCGTTTTTGCCGACAATAAGGTTGAACGATTTATCGTACCACCGATCGTACCCTTTGCCGTGAAGCAACGCCCTGCCAAATCTGTCCAACTTGCTGGGATCTTTCTATTAACGAGAAAAATTAAGAATAAATCAATCCTCCATAAGAAATTAACGCAATAAATGAGCTAGTCAAAACAACTCGACAGTCATTATTACCGCACCTGGTCAAACTCGTAGTTCTCATCGTCCAATACCACACAAAAGGCAGCCTACAAGGAATGAAGGAATTGACACAATTTAACTTTCTATGTTTTGACACAACCTCCCCTAAAACACTCATTTGTTATACAGGGTAGGAAAAAAAATTGTACCTTCTCTATAGCATCTAAAGAGACTCGGTTGACACCTTTAGAAAAAAACTCTTGGCGGGCATTGGCCCAGGTCACTCTGAAAAGTGTAAAGTCCAATAAGCACGACGATTTAAATATTGATACCGTTATGACCCTCGCGTCGTCGCTGGACTCCCGACCCTCGCGTCGTCACTGGACTCCCGACCCTCGATCCCCCCCCCCCCCAACAACTGGAGGCTTAAGTGAGCAGGAGCCCACTGAGCATTCTTGGCAGAATACAGAGGTGGTTTGCCATTGCCTTCCCCGCGAAGTATCACGACCCAATCCAACAATTGACTACACCGGGAATTTACACGCTAAGGGCAGAAGAAACCGCGGCAATACAATGACAATAAAAATGCGGCTCACCGGTCTGAAGCGGTCAGGGCACCGAGGTGCTGTTCGCCTTTCTCGGGGGAGTGATCGCCGTCGATGATCTTTTGTAGTTGGCTGTAAATTGGAAACAGAAAGTAGTTTGAAAAATGAAAGATAAGCGCGTTGCCGTGGCAGTTGGTGATACAAAGATGGCGAACGAATGTCAACGTACATTTCCAGCTCGCAAGGCATCAAAAGGCGGCCGTTATAGTGAATCAGCATCCTGAACCAGCAACCATTGTGGTGCACGGCAATGTGCGAGCTATCGGTCAAGTGCACAATTTTATCTGTGATGTGAAAATGAGAAAACAATTTTTTTTTATTAAAAAAGGAGGGGCGCAATACGATTTTTCGGTAATATACAATTTTAAATGTTTAACCAAAACATTTATACAAATTATGAATTTTTACCTGTTTCGACGCCGGGTATACGGGTGGTGTTGAACACTCGCTCGTATTGCCAAGAACACAAGGGAACCAATCCCTGAACCATGATCTATAAATGAAAGCAAATTTGTTAACAGTACGTTTAAGTACAAAAAGATGAAAGATCAGATAGTACATATAGCCAGTTTTTAGTTTTACATGCACCAAAAAACCAATTTATATTGGAAAGTTAACCAATTAACAGGAAGTCGTTCGAAAATAGTAACTCACGGGCTCAAGTTCCTGTCTTTCAATCATCCTTCGAAAGTGCAGACAGTAATAAATTAAGTTGGCTGCTCGTGCCGCCTGCAGCTTGGTAGGTTGCACAAACAGAGCGTCCTGCGAAACAAAACCACAATAGATAAACGATTACCGGAGAGCTGCCATAAGCGGCATTTTCCAAATGGTTGAGAGGAGCAAAAGAATTGTATGCAATATAAAAACCGACGCTCACATACAATGCCGTAGAAGTTGCTGTTGACCATGAGGGGAGCGCGACCTCGCAGATACACATACTCTTCCCACCAATCAGAGACCTAGAAAATGAATAGAATGAATGTAGATTCGTGACTCCACTCGGGCCTTGGGCACGCGCCGGGAATCGAACCCGGGACATGTCGTACCATCAGACTGTCTCTACCAACCGGGCTATGACAGGTAGTACGAAGACTCGTGCGAAAAATCAACAAATTTACATTTTAGTCAATGATCAATCACCAGACAATATAAAGGGTAGCAAGTTGGTATACAATGCGGTCTACGACAAAGTACTCCGTATTCGGGTGAGAGAAATTCATAAGCATGGCTTCGATGGGTATGGAAATAAAGCCGTGGGACAAGTACTGCCTTGTACGATTGGCAAAATTGTCAGATCGTCCCTGGGAGGGCTTTGAGACGGATATGTTGATAAGCCGATAAAAAGGTGCTTACGTAGTTGCTGGTGAACCAGGACTTGAGCACCAGGTAGCGTTGCAGCTTCCGAGAAATTCCGTTCTCGAACTCTTTGGCGAGGCGCTCCATTCTCGAATACTTTTCGTCGTCCAGGAACGGCCGCACCGACCGCAAATACTGCAAACAACCCACATAACGGAATTAGTTCACCGACGGCTACGACACCTCCTCCCCCCAAGAGTCCGTCCTCCGGTTAGTGGCAGAAAGGCTGCTTACCCTGGCCATCGAGTCCTGCACGGATGGTACCGGCAGACTCGGCAGAGAACCTTGGAAGCTGTACAGCATGGGTTTGCTCGCCGACAGAACCTTCACCAGCACCTGCATAACAAAATTGTCTCATCAATAAATATGATACAAAACAAACATACCCGTATATCGCCTACTAACATGCAAATGGTACAGTGTTACGGTTCAAATGCAGCACAGGTGTTATAAAAAAATATTGAAATAGTAACGTTGACGGGTCCTCCTTCCCAGCTGAAGTGATATCGCCCCCTCGGTACAGGAACCCGTTTAGAAATCCAGTCTTTCGGTGAACCGTAATAAACTATTGGGAGAATCATGTACCGGAACAGCGCCCGAAAAGAAAGGCGATCAGAGTCTGGCGAACTCGCGCATATAAAATAGTATTGCCATGATCTTTGGGACGAACCGGCAATTTCCAACAACGGAGTGTCCACAAATAAGAGCAATTATTTTAAATAATTCCGTTCGAGTCTTTCTTTTCGAGAGCTGTTATGGAAAATGTTCGCCATTCGTTTAAATTCAAAAATGTCCTATCCCGTCGACGTCGTATGTTATGATGGAAAAGTAATGGTGAATTTTTCGATCGACTTAATCTTCGCATTAAATTATTACTAGAGCCCACTCCTATCCCGCCCTGCGTCCGTATCAACCCAGAGACAATTTTAAGCGCACTCACATGCCACAGCTTGGTTTTGATCGAGATTGGCTTGCCGCCTCCGCGGGGCTCGTACATCCAGCCCTTGTAGACGAACAAAAACTTGAGAGTATAACGGATGAGGAGAATAAAGGCCCACCAGATAGTGAAGCCGAACAGGAGGCAACTTAGCATTAGGGACACAAATGGTGCACTGGAATAATAAAAGGTAAAAACAGTTGAATTATTGCAAGCGCAGAAAATTTATAAGAAATTGAATGGTTGTATTAAAAAATATTAGCATCCAACATAGAGGGCTACAATTGTTTAATTCCACTATTGCATTTACATTTTTCGATATTTTACATTTTTCTATATTTTTATTACATACGTCACCAACTCAGGGTAGGAGATGTGTGGGGAAAAGGGTGAATTAAAGTCTTTATTTCTATTTTTAATTTCTGATTACTGATGTGAATCTAAAGATTATTTTGTACCCCTCTTATATTGCTATGGCTGTGTGTGAGGGACATACTTTCACTGGTACCACGGGATCGAATAAACGAGAGCCCGAGTCGGGAATCGAACCCGGGACCGCCGCACTGGGCTATGACGATTCATTCATACAGTTAAGTGTTAATTGGAAAAATAATTAAAAAAAAAACACTCTCGTCCAGCTCACACCAGCCCAGAAAGCTACAGAACTTCTCCTATTTTTGTAATGAAACAACTCTTTAAATGCCATGCAACCGTTGCTGACGTTTCCACAGACGATAGACGTCACGCTTGCTTACCCGGGAATATATTGCTCCATCCAGGGAATGCATCCTCTCGACAGGTCCCACCCCGCCAAATACGCTCCCAACGTAATGGCGACGACCACCAACAGGCTCTGCGCAGAGGCCGGGTACACGCCATTCTTCACGTTATTCTGGAAAATTAAAACAATTGTTCGGCATGAGCGCAAAATGGACACTCATCAAGGGGGAACCCTTGTTGCATGCATAATCACACGCCTTATTTAAGTAAACATACATAGATAAAAACTAGTTATGCCCTTGGAATATTGAACGGTTATATCATTCAATATTCCGTCGACTGGTTGTCTGTCAGAGAAATGGACGGAAGGATTTAATCTTAGCTTTGAAACCCTCGGGTTAGTCGGGTGCGTGCTTCGTCACGACAAATTAAAAAAAAAACTATCAAACTATCTCGCTAGAAGCTAAGAAATAAATGCTTGAATTATTAATGTTCTAATAGCGCCGAATAAATATAGATTTTCCGAGGAGATAACATTTTTGTAAACGAAATTTATTTTTTATCATTTTCAGGTAGCCCACAAAATAAATGCAAATGACCTAGAGAGAGCTGCCATCTAGGGATTCAAAATTAACAGCCCGCGCTAATCACGTGGCCTTGTGTCTAACGAGGAAATTGCAGCTGCAATGACCTTCCAAGCCGTGTCTCAACATTAAAATGTGCTCGGATGCAGAACATTTCACTTTTTTTCTTCTCCCTCTCCTTCGTCTTCTCTCTCCACAACACTGCCCGACAATCAAAATATGGGTTTGACTGGCATTCGTAATTTTCCAGCGGCAGTGTTTCTCGCTCACATACACTCACCCCCACGGCAGTAAGATTTTAAGAGGACTGGGTAAAACAGTCGCCGAGAGGGTACAATGCCCATTTTACCAAGTTGAACATTTTTGTAGGGCGCGCGCGCAGGGGCCAAACAAGTTCTGCCGGACGGACAATCGTGCACGCGCACTCGTCCAGCAAGCGAAGACTAAAACGAGTTTAGAGAAGAGGGGGGGGGGCACGGCCAGCAATCGTAAACATATTTAGTCCTACCCATTTCTTCGGGCACGTCCCTCAGTCCCTCATATAGATATTTGGAACGTTCTTTGGCACGATGCCAAAATACATTATGGAAAAAGTGAGACAAATGGAACCCCAAGGCGATATGACTTTTTAGAAAGGTGAAAGTGAGCGAATTGGCCAACTCGTATGTAGGCCTCAAATTAAATTCGTTAAACATCCCATTAAATCGTCGAGCCTCTTATTAGATCGTTATACCTCTTATTAAATCATTTAAAGACTAACCAACGCCATCACAGTTGAATTCCATAGTATTTTTAAAACTAGTCACGTTTTTTTTTTTAGTTTGCATCGATATCAATGTTTCGTATCATAAAAATGCCAATATCATTAATGATTTTCTGTATCGACAAACAACAGAGCCTGATTTCGGAGAGGCTAACTGGAAATTCCTGGGTTTCCAGTACGAGGAACAAAGGCGAACCGCAACCTCGGGTTTAATCTCAAACACCTTTAATAATTTTCTGAAAGCGGTGCAATTCATTAGGAACCAATATTGGTTTAAAAAACGCTGTTGACACTATGACAACATAACGCGGGCACTGATGTAATTTTTGAAACCGGCTGGGTTAACTTTCAACATCGAGCCCAGCGCCCATTAATCGATTTGGAAATCGATGCTAGGTAAACAAATGACGAGTTAATAGTGGTAGTAATTGATACTGCCTCGAGATTGGATAACGCGTCGTAATATTACGTCCCCCCCCCAACTAAATTATGTTTGCCTTGACGATATCCGATTTCCCCAAAACTGATTCATGTCATTGTCAAGGACATCAAAATTTGGTAAATGCACATTGCAGTGGTCGTAAACAGGTTCTTCAACCGAGCCAACGAAGACTCAAAATAGTTTCGATCGCCGTTGACCACGTCAACAACTAGCCGACAGGGACTAGAGCATGTGACGAAAGCATTCGCTGTGGCGGCGAGCTTTGGTATTTAAACTGGGAAAATCTGGCGATAAACAAACAGGCTACTGCCCAGACTAGAAATTATCTGTATTGACACTCGAGGAAACAGGTTTCAGCGCAACCTATTTTTCAACGATTTCATATTAATATTGGGGATAGACAAATAGGCATAAAATAGTCAAGCGACTTTAACGTATTGTCACTTAAATTTGGTAGTACCAAAAATGTTTACAAAAAAGTATCCACACGTTTATATATGATTTTTATTTTAAAATTAGCTAAATATATAATTCATACTGTGACATGTTTTTTCCCAAAAATGAATGAGCGCGTGCTAGCCCCTAATCGTTTTCACACAAAACCATTTCAAACTTAATACGTGTCTTTTGAACAGACTCGGGTCTCCGGAGGATAAGACAACTGTCAAGTATCGTCGAAGAAGGCCGTCCAAAAACAACCACGACCGCCCCCCTAGCTTACCTTGAACCTGGCGATCCGTTTCTTGCTGGATCGAAAGGCGCTCTGTAGCACCAGATGCAGGACCTCCCAGTCGAAGTTGACGTCGACTCCCTCGTGGGTGATGGCGAAGGAGAATCCGACGGCCGAATGGGCTTCCGCCATGACGATTCACTTTGGGGAGGAACAGAGCAGGTAGTGGTGGTGGTGGCGAACGGACACTTGCTGCTACTCCTTGGCCGTTGTTCGATCTACCTGGCCACCAGCTGTAAAGGCAATATGAAAACCAGTTAGACCAATTCGGCCACACTCACAGCTAGCTCTCTGCCTCTGTCTCTCTCGCGTTCTCCCACTGTCTCGCTGGCGCTCGGAAAAGCTGAAACTACAGTTGGCCGAGCGCGATTGAGGTCGACGCCGACGCAGTGTGTTGAAACTTGCGCAAGACCACCGACAGGCACGCATAGCCACATGCTGAACGTTCGTTCGGCCACGTTCATCGAATTTTATGAGCGGGATTTTTTTTTTCCGAACTTTGTACGAATGATTTGTTTACGTTTCTTTAACCAATAGCAATGAATAATTCGAACTAGCTTCCTTGTCCTAAAAATAAGATATTAGGAGTTCTTAAAACGTGTTTTTAAGATCGCGAGTTGTACACAAATCTAGCCCCAGTATGTCCTTATCATCCTTTTAATTTTGTATTTTCAAGAGTTTGTTTTGATACACTATGTTGCATGGCGAGGAATCAAAAATTAAGATCAAGTAATGAGATTGAAAAAGAGTAACTTGACGAAATATTCCCCATTTATTTATCAAGAAATATCAGCAATCGACAAAAGAAAAAAGAAAAAAAAAACGTATTACATTTTTTGTCACCTTATAAAAAAATTGTTACCAAATAAAAAAGTCGTTTCTCAAATATTAAAAAGTGATTAACTCTGGCTGTACAATTAATTCGAAGCAGAAAGATCAAAATAGATGTCGAAATCGTCAATGAAAAGGGAGAAAACAGGGATCACGAGTACAACCTTCAATCATTAATGAGGAATGGATATTTCGAGTGATTAACACTGGTTACTCATCAGAAATGAAACCCCAGTGAACTGTGAACCAAATTGCTCGCGACGAATTCCAATGATTTCGTAATGAAACATCAAACTTGACTAATGTCTCAGACCTGTTATTTCCTCAATTTATACACGCATGTCGTCTCAGCGTCTACGAAAGAACAACTGACGAACAATAAACCGTCTTGCTCGCTGGTGACAATACCATTCCTTTCCCTTGTTTAACTTGGACCAGCCATTGTTGATACACTGCTATTTAATCAGACAAACCAGCGATCAATCATCAACGATGTACAGTATATATTACGGCACCAGTTTAGTGAATTGCTCAGTGTATACCCTATATAAAGTTACAAAGAGAATCCTTAGCAGCTATGCGTCCCGACAAAGAAACAAATCAGTGACGCACATTGAGGCGGGTAAAGAAAAAAAAATTGCGCGTCTATCTGTATTAAATCAGAATGATGCAGTCCCTAAAAAGAACGTCACGAAGGGGCCCCCGGGCACATGAATTAAATCCATCACCGGCGACCTTGAACGACGAATTAAAATTATACAAAACGTCGACCAAGTTATTGTCAATTCTAAAAAGAGTTGAAGCCATTGTCTCTATTCTCGAACACTTTCGGTTCTGCGCGTGGGCAATACCCATGTAGCGGCGAATGCTCAACGCATAACTCATTTATTTCGTCAACAGATTCATAATTAACACCAGTTAAGAGAGACTGTTCACGAAATAAAAAAAAACCTCTACTGAGCTGACTGACGCAACAACTTGGATAGATAATTAATTAATTCCCGGCGCTGCACCGGACCCAGTCCAACTTGGATAGAATAGACAAACCAAGAAGTAATGATTGTTCAATATAAAATGTGACTAAGAGCAAAAATTAATTATTTTCCAAATGAAAATGCAAACATAATTCCACAACTTTTCTTTCAATGTAGAAAATTCAAGAATAGTTTTCTAAAATAACGTCAAATATAAATCTATCGCTCAGTCGGTATTTGCAACAGGCTGCGGTGCGGCGGTCAAGGGTTTGACTCCCGGTTCGGGCTCTCGTTTATTAGATCTCTAGATACTGCTAAAAAGGTGCACCTCTGATATTGCATCAGTAACACAAGGGGTACAGAATCTCATGTACCGGTAGTGATAGTTACAACAATGATTTGAAATAAAAATAACAGATAAAATAAGCTACTTTTCTGTTAGTTCCTGGTTATTTTATTTTTCAACATCGAAGTATTTCCAAAAAACCATAAGTTCCTGGTGTACGATATCGGTTTGTGAATAAATTATATAGCTTACAGGTAAAATTGCACATTTCATTGTAACAGTTCCTCAATTCGCAAATTTATTTTCTAACCAGCTAAAAATATATCAATCACTTGTGTGTTTCCAGGTCGATCACCAAATAAGTGAACACAGATTAACGGACTTTGGTAATCATCGATCAATGTTTGTAAACTTCTAGGAAACCCTGTCTGATCATTAACGGGCCAACAGCATCTGAGAAGCGGATCTTCCAACAACGAAAGTAAAAATAGGTTACATCACTTGACATTTGCGAGGAGATCAAACTGCAACGTTCAAGTTTATGCCTGCCGCGTCAACGAGCGTCATTAATTAATGCAAAGGCCGCGACTTAATGTTAACAGAGTCGATCAAATACTAGCAGCAACCTTGGACGATTTGAGCGTCTTGGCACCGATTAATCCTACCTAGTAATCTGATCAGAACAGCTCTCCAAATTGCAAGACGCCGCCAAATATTTCACTCGATCATGAAGCGGAAAGTTATAATTAGATTTAAAAAAAAATTCCTTGTTGCTTAAATTGTCTGGCCAATTGGGAAATTATGTTTATGCACACGATTGCTATATTTTTTTCAAGTGCTAATCTCCCAGTAGTTAGCCGTAGGTAGCATTATAATGTTCGTCTGTTTTTAAAACAAACCACCAAGCCCTTTCTTCTTGATGAAACGGCAAGATAAAAAATATAATCTAATTTCAAAATTAATTTAAACAAGTATTTTTTTAATTAACTAAATTTTCCACAATTGCTTACGATTCTATGAATCTTCGCAATAACACTTTTACCTCGAATTTTTGTTGCAGTTACAAGAACGGAACTAATGTAACTCGTAAACTGTTCATTGTAAAGGTAACACATCAATTTTAGTGGCACTTGCGAGTCCTGGGTTCTCGGTACTGCGTTCTGCCATTGTTCAAAAGCTAGCTTGACTTTTGAGCCATGATTCAAAAATTTATCTACCGGTTTCGTTATTGACAAGATCTCTCGTGACTAATCCGAGCCCGAAAGGTGTACAACTTCCTGATGTTTTTTTGTGCTCTCGAGAGTGGTGCGAATGTCAAACGGATAATCTGTTGTCCTATACTGAAAAGACAACAAGTTAATTGACAACACTGATGCCCAACTTACGTTCTATTGTGTTATCCAATGGTGTTTTTTTGTTTATCTGTGAAGATCAGTGGGCCTCCAATTGTTATTCAAATCGTTCACACGAAGATCAACGCGTTCAACGTTCGTTTTCCAACGCTAACCTAGTCAGGCATTTCAAGGTCCATCTCTCAACGGCAGGTTCTCGAGACATAAAAAATAGTATTTAAATGGCTTTGAATATATATACACAGACATGTATACACTGAATAGAAAAGTGTATTTTTCTCCCAGATCAATCTCACTAAACACTTGCTGAAATAATAATAATTGTGAGTCTAAATAATTTTAAACTTGTCGAATAGAAAATGCAGTCATTGGGATACTAGCTTTTCATTTAAGAAAAAATTGCTGTTGGAATGTTACGGTTGCACTTTTGCAGTGCTTGACACGTCAAATCCATAAACAATATGGAAAACCTATCGCTTAACTGGCGAGGGCAGGCAATAGACGCTTACCCCAGTGTGACATAAATAGAACCATTGGAGTCTGTCTGCGTGCTTTTGGCAATTCACTCGGTTCGACCGACCCACATAATACCTAGTCATCTGAGAAAGTTGAGGGCAAAAAATTGGTATTTCTGAAACGCCGCAGCGCCCGAAAAATACGCGCGTGCCTCCAATAATTGTGCTCGCGTTTTTAATTAACGCCGCCAGCTTCTTTAAGTTACTTTGTAATGCAAAAAGGGTTGTATGACCAATCATCATTTCAGACTTGCGTCATTTGTTTCCCTGCTGATGAACTGAACTTTAATATCTAGACGGCACACAACGATTTGCAACGGCATTATTCAGATAAATAAATTATTGGAAATGTACGGGAGGCGCCTTTGTCAACAATGACAAAAAACCCTCGCAAATTTAATCAGATGTACAAATTGTGCCCCTTTGTAATCTGCCAATTTTTATACAGCAGAACAAGGATTCCATAAAAATTGTGAGATATGATTGATGGATTTTATTTTATTGACAACACATATAAAGACATGAAGCGTCATCACCCCAAAAGCTTTGGGGGGAAATTCACCCACCCCTTAGCCGTTCCGAAGACTTAGCTGAGAGGGGTGGGGTTGGTAACGTGCAACCCCCTGTGCTTTCATTTTTTTGTACAGTTAGTAGAGAGGCTTACCAACGCTTCTGTCTCG
This sequence comes from Melogona broelemanni, assembly GCA_033995665.1. NCBI lineage: Eukaryota > Metazoa > Arthropoda > Diplopoda > Chordeumatida > Chordeumatidae > Melogona > Melogona broelemanni. The sequence continues at coordinate 28,776 of JAUJYS010000001.1, read as the reverse complement.
AAGGAAGATGTGTCTATTAACATTGTATAACTCGGTCGGGAATTGAACCCGCGTTTCGGGGATTAGTAGACAAACACGCTAGCCATTAAGCCACACGACACCTCTCCCAATGCGCTTGCATTAAACCCGTAGGCGTCGGGGAAAAATTGTCCCGCTCTCAGATAAGGGTTGATAAAGCTCTCTCTAAGCCAAGTTTACTTCTCGTTACGCGAGCCGATGCTTCCGTTTCGCTTCCCTTGACCTTCCGATCGAAATATTTATTAGCAACACCGCCAAGCCAGATGCTGTTGACCCAGTGAATGTCCAAAATTCGGGGTCAGACTAGGACGACCGGTGACGCTGGCCGAGACAAACTGAACCACCCACTCGAATTTCAAAACATCGGAAGAAACTCGGCCTTACCCTTGCACCGTCGAGTCGACAGTCGCGCGGCTCGTGTTACTCTCAGTACACGCGAAACCAAATGGCGGCAGACCAGTTTTCTATCGCGAGTGACTCTTGACCGAGTTGAGCGACCTGAGCAATGCGAACCAGAACGAAACAAATTTCAAGGATCATGCGAAGTTCAACATATGATGAGAACACGTTTCGTGACTTCAACGCTAACGTTGGCTGAATCGTTAATTTTTTTTATTTATTTAAATTGAGTTCTTGAAGGATGGAATTTTATTTTAATGTTTTACTACACACGGCTCCTAACAGCGTTCGACATTTGAATCGAAAAATATGACAATTGACTAGTCATCATACTTAGTTCGGCATCTTTAACTCGAACCTGACTAAGAACAGGCTCGGGTCAAATAGTTTTGTTTCCATTTCTCAAGAAAAATTCTGGAGGTCTCGACCGGAAATTGAACTTGTCAGCACGGGTTCACGATTATTCGATCACCCCATGACAGGCAGTAATCATCAACTCGATAGTGAGGAAAACGCAGAAGTTTAAGGTCGTCCTAGTTCAACTGTCGTGGATATCATCCCTATGCAATGTATTTGTTTTAAAACTGCACAGTCATTGCAAAATACAACTGGCCATGACCACGATGCAGACATTCCGTCGTCTAATCATTAAGCTGAATTTTTTGTGGTTTATAAAAAAAAGCCTATTTTCAACAGCAAAAACATCGGTTTAATGATTAGTTGACAAAACATATTAATTCTTAGATGATAAAATCTCTTCATGGTCGTGGCAAGTTGTACAGTATTTGCAATGACAGTGTAGATGTATTTTTCGGGGAAATTAATGTAGTGTATTGAGCTACAGGGGATTCATTATTCTTCATGACGTTACGTTAGTGGCTGAAGGGCACATTTTCACCAGCATCCCAGGTTCGATTAATTAACGACAGCCCGCGCAGGGAACCAGGAATCGAACCCAGAGCCGCCACACCACTATGAGGTTGCAAAACCGACTGAGCTACGACGAGTTATTTTAAAATGAAATCAATGTGTTCCATTCCGCACCTCGGAATTCACTTTTTTATGACGCACCCGGCAACGAGATTGGCACATATCCCCGTCCTCCACATTAAACTACCCGCATTTTTATTGTGTGTAAACGATTGGCAGACACGCTCGCACGCGCATGGTAACGAATGCAAATGGAAAGTTTATTTCGAGGCCCCTGATAAAAGTGTAGACCTACAATTGTGCGCAAATTTTCCCCACAGTGGGCGGTTTTTTTTCCCCCACAGCAAAAGTGCAATATGTTCCACCAACAGATTTCTTTGTGTTTAGTTCATAAAAGATATCGCGTGTGATTATTAAGGCTTCACGGGGGTCAATTTCGGTAGGAGGCCATCAATGGAAGTCAGCCTTCTAGGTGAAAACTAACCGAGTATGGACTGCGGATAGGTTGCTCAATTCAGCCACCTGTGCGTGTGCGATATTGATGACAACCAGGGGCGGACTGGCTACCTAAGGGCCCGGGCGAAAGAGGCCCTGAATTTCAATGACCAAAACCAAAATCTAAATTTTTGGTGGGGATGCCCAGTCGGGTATGTTTTTTTTTGGGGGGGGGAGGGGGCGGAAATCTCTGCCCTCCCGCAATGGCCAGTCCTCCCCTGATGACATCAGTCAATCCAGCAACGGACCAGACTTCTACAGGGTGATTAACCATCGCGATATAGAAACTAACTAACAAACATAACGCCGAGCGAGATCGCGACACACAGAGAAATGATAAACAAACAACGTTATTGGTGAAATAAAAACGTGTTTCATTACATGTAGCACTACATGTTAAGATCAGGCCGTGGATAAATCCACGGCACCCGCTATCTAAGAACTAGCAGCAACAGCTTTGCCTTTTATGCAAGGTCCAGCATTTCATATAAATTATTAGCATTTACAAATGCTTATTCTCTTCTGTATTTTAATCATGGATGAACATTCACGGTCGTATTACCGTAGCCGTATTACCAATTCCACTATTGATATAATTTATTTTAATCATCAGAATGGCTCATCGAATACCATTATCAGCGAAACCAAAACTGCGCGACCGGCGATTTATTTATTATTTCCAATACAGTAACTGCATTGAACATCAGCAGATTCTGTACTCCTCGTTTGCTTTGGCAGTGCCTAAGAAGTACATTTTTACCAGAATCCCGAGATCGAATAAACATAGTCCGCGCCTGGAATCGAACGCGGGGCCGCCGCACCGCAGCCGGATGAAATACCAACTTCAGCTGGTTCACCTGGATTGCAGTACACAAGATGCGCTAAATGGCCCAGATATATTGGGCCCTCTCCCCAAAACAAATACCGTGTACATGTACATGTAATTTAAATACGAGACACGCTGCGAAAACTTGGCCACCTAATTGTCTCGCTAATGGAACAGAAATGGATATCCATCGCGATGCGTAATGGGAATGACGCTACGAATGGAGGGAAAATAACGTTTGACAATTTTGATACGGTTCGCTACTTGCGGCAATCGCCGGAGAGTTCAAGGTATCATATCAGAGTGTGTACAGCTTTACACGATGGCTGTTATAAACCGGTTGTAAAATCGCAGTTTGTTTGAGTACGGTAGGACTGAGATTGAGACTTTTTATGGTGTTCTTTTCCCTCAACGAAAGATTGTTTTATAGCAATGACACAATACACGATTTTTAAACGCCATTCGGCGTACGTGGCAGACCAGTCAGCAGAAGAAATAACGTTTTCAGGGAACACGGAACTTATAACACCTGCTGTCCCGGGAATATTGGAGCATACGCCTTGTTCGCCATTACCGTAGTCGGTGGCAATATCGATCGTACATGTCGTATTGTCGATATGATACAGCGCTAGTGTATTATCCAAAGGTGTGAACGACGGAAGGCAGGATCAAAACAAGAGTCCTTGTCGTGACTAGATGACCCTAGATGTTACAGGTAGCAAACTGTAGAACACACTTGATTTAGTAATGCGGAGCAAGAATTTTCCGCTCCGTCTCCCCCGACACGCAACTTCATCAAAAACCTGTGTGCAAACAAAAGATGCATATCCAATGGGGCCTGCACACGGACATGTAATCTGTTGTATCATTGGCAACTGCAATGAAGGGCAACACGCACGTTACTATTCGCTGCAAACAAAATTACACCAATCATATATGAAATTGCCGTTGGAGATGAGAGGATGTTGACGCAACGGAAGCAATTATCACTAAGACAAATCCGTCGAAAAAACCACATTAAAACGCGAGAAAGATGGACAACCGTTGACCTGCTGAGAGTGTTGCATCGCCAACAGACGAATAAAAAAACCACCTCAACTTGACAACAAAAAAGTCTGACCCAATTGATTAAAAGACACGGCACTCCGAGCCTGCTCGACTATTCAATCTTAACGAGTGCTTGGCGCCTTGCCAACTCGTCCGTACATCTACATTTTGGGCAACGGGTGAGAAACTGTGTCAAACGACTGCAGCGGGTCCTCAGATTATGAAAGGTGTTCGCAAAACTGTTTCAAAAACGAGGGAAACAAAATAATTTGTACCATCGCGTCGCCAGCGATATCTATATAAATTCTGCACTTTCACGCGATATACGAGTATTCCCAGAAGTATCAGTGTGCAAATCGACAGGGATTATGGGAGTGGTGTCTTGAGAGATTAAAAAAAAAAACAACGATTAAAATAACAATTATGCGAAATCGATGCTTTTGTTATTTATGTTGACTAAGCAAAATTATCGCGGTGAATATAGATCGACTCGTTTAAAAGTAATTTAAGATAAGGTCGGAATAGCTTCAAAGTCAATTTGTCCCAGATTAGCTCAGTCACTAGTGAATACCATTTCGTGAGGTTATGTACCACTCGTGTTGCTTAGGCAACGCGTGCGGGGCAGATTTTACAACAACAACTCTCAACTCGCTCCCTCGGAGAAACGAGAGCCCCCACCAGGAACAGAATCCTGGACCGACGAACCGCAGCCGGTTGCAATGCCGACTAGGCCACGACGAACCTTACTCATCATCGTCACTTAAAGCAAAGGCAGATGAGCACCGCCATTGAAATATGAGAATTGGGTGCCATATAGCTGAAATGGTGATTCAGTGAACGAGGAAGGCCTACGGTGAACCCAACTGACTAGTTAACTTTCACTGCCTGCTGAAATTCAAATTTCTGCTCATTGAGAGGCCATTACAGTACAGTAATTACAGTGTACGTGTAATCAGCCCAATTGCAGCACATGCAATTTGCCCAAAGTGATTGATGTGAATTAGTGTATGCTGGTAAACAATAATAACGTTCGAACAAAGAGATGTCCCATCTTTGATAGAGGCGGGGCAGTCGCTCGAACACAAGGATTGTCTTTAACGCGACAGCTTCGGAAATAATTGCCGGCGGCATTTGTACGTGTAGCGATTATAAGCCGAAAGCCCTACACAGTACAATTATTTTAACAAAACCGATATCGCTTTGATTTTTCTTAAGGATTAGCGCATCTGGGCGTTTGGGTCCACTCAGTTTGCTCGAGGTGTTATCGAATGTAGGTCAAAATTGTATTGAAAACTAATTGGCATTTTCCCTTCGTGTGACTGTGGTGCAATGAACTGCGGGCAAGTACCAATTTTCAACCCACTTTTTGGGACGTGGTTCGTGAATTGTCCATTTCTCACATAAACTAAATAATCTTGTTATCTTTTGCTACGAGGTTTTCCGGTTTTCATATGCTAGACTCTCCATGAACAAAAATTGGCATTTCTTTGAATGCAACGTAGGTAGGCCATCGTATTCTTAAGGTTGAGGTCGCAGGTAAGCAAGAAGGCACCGGACCTCGATGAGGCCGAAAAGGCCTACGCTTTACCTTAAGAGATATTACCATATTATAATTCCATACTCACATTTTGGGCTTCACGAATCCAAACAGTCACCTAGCACAACTCACTTTCTGCTTTTTTTTTATAAGAAATTAATTATTTAGAGGCAACTCGCAATGTGCGAGATAAAACTCACAAGCGCGCGGCCCAAATAATCAAAGATCAATAAAATAAAAAATTAGCAATGGCATCGAGCAACAGAACCGCTAATTACTGGAAACCGTTTCACAACATCGACAACTAATTTGCGCTCTTACCTCGCAGAAATGACATCTAAAAAATTTATTTTTATTAGTAATTACACTTTTTCTAAATTAAATTGTATGTTTACTAGACTTTGTATGATTTCAACTATTTTTAAATACCGAATATTGTAAAACAGAATTTCTCGACAAAACGACGCCATCGATATTCTGGTTGATGATTCTGCAAAGATAGCTAAATAATCAAAGATTCAAAGGTTGTAGATACAGCTCAGTGATTTCATACTTTTCGACATAATTGTCATCGAGCAGAGGTGTATTGAAGTGGATTAGTGTCGTTTTTGAAAGTGCGTTTGAACCACTAAGCCTGTAGAAATATCAAATTATCAAATCCTTGAACAAATCTGAAATTTAATAAGCCCGGCAGTTCTACAGTTCACAATGTTCCTCGCCGGGCTCCAACCTTGTATCTCATTATAGCACGCCTTTAGCGCCCCCTATGAGCGGCCTAGGGCCTAGAAACCGATTGAAAGTTGTGTATACGTTTTCTTTCGAAGGAACAACTTATTTTATTATTATTATCGTTTTATCGAAAATCTGAATTCAAAAACAATCCGATAGCCAATTATGAACGGCTCTTTGCGAAGGCGAAACGCTCAAGAAGATTCCTTCAAAATATTTGGCCTAGTTGTGGTGAGTGTCCTGTCTATGCCTAGGCTTGGGCTTAACGGAGCTGGCTTGCCTTAATCATTCCCCTGGGAAGCCTGTTTTAATCATCTCCCTCCTAATTAATCCCTCTCCTGTACCTCCTATATTACAATCAATTCGTACTGCAATTAAACGTAACACTGCAATTATACGCAAATCGCCAGAATGCTCTGAGCGGCGATCACATTAATCTAAATCTAAAACCCAATAAAGCAACACTGAAGACCCCAGTTTCTTGCATATCCAATAAACATTTTTCCTCCCCCAATAGACATGCCTGAGGTGGAGACCGTAACAACATCATCTCTGACTGATCCAGGCGGGATGGCAGCTCACAAAGATGGCCCCGTGAGTCTCGAAACGCCCGGTCATGTGTCGAAACAGGCAGACACTGATATAACGAAGGCGGGCAGCTTTGCTTTCTCTGGCAAGAACGGCCAGAAACGTAATGCGTCATCTGACATATGTCACCAACAAGCCAAGAAGGACAAGACTTCTCAAGATACGTGTCCGACTGCAAGTACAAATCTGTCCACTGAAGCTCAAACGGGAGGACAACAAGTTGCCGGTTCCGATTTGACAGGCACCTTGGCGGCGCAGAAGAAAATGCCCAATCATTCTTCATCTTCTAAGGAAGTTTCAGTGGAGGTGATTGATTTAGAGTCGTCCGACGACGAGGATCCAGCACCACCCAGCCAGCCGAGAGAGCAGACATCGAAACCATGCTGGCTGCCACTCCTAAATATTGCCCAGCGACCAAACCCAACTGACCATTTCGAACAAAGTTTCACCTTTCAAGAACGGCCTATTTTACCCCAATTTCCTCGGGGCACTATTATTCCCTACAACGCGAGGCTAGATAAGATGAAGAGTGAGTTTATCATGCTGACCAGTGTTAAGGACCGTTTGACTAGGCCGCCTGATAGGTTGGCATGCGTGGACAAATTGCCGCACGAATTTCGAAATTTCCTAATGTACTATAAGTACTTGATTCACAGTGGCAAAGAGCCTGCGATTGGATGTTCACGATCTTCATTCAACAGATTGCAAAGCCTCAGAGCGGATTATGAACAATACATGCTCAAATACGAACTTAAAGGGAATCAGCAGACTTCAGATGTAACTGATGCAGGAAATAACGTAATCAGGACACCACAGGAATTTCGCAATTTTGAAGACTACTATTGGTATTTGGTTAGCATAGGCAAGGAGGAAGGCCCAAACTCTAAAGCAGTCTCCAAACCCAAAATTGCCCTGGAATCCAAAGCTGGCCCGAACCAAGTCATTAGCCAACCATCGAGTCACCTTGTGACCCCTGAGGAGAATCCAGCTCCTCCAAGCCAACCCACAAAGCAGCTGTCGGACCAACAGCCCAACCAACCTTTGGTCCTGCCCAAATCAACGAGCTCATCCATTCAGCCGCGACAAAATATCGTCAAAAAATCGCCAGAAAAGTCAAGTCAATGTTATCAACCATGGCCCAGCCTGCCGCAACAGGACATTTCAGGTCCACCAGATCCAAATCTGCCACCACTTACTGAATTGAGTGACACCCAAGCATGGTTACCGCTTCTCAATGTTGTCCGTCCACCCAATCCATCTGACCATTTCGAGCATAGCTACTCTTTTCAAGCACGTCCGTTCCTGCCTAACTTTCCGGCAGACACCAAAATTCCATATGACAAGAGACTCACTCAGTTGAAATGGGAGTTTAATAAGCTTGTCGATGCTATAGACAAGTTGCCAGGGCCACCGAATGTACCAATATCTTCTAACAGGAAGCCACATGAATTTCGAAAGTTTGAAGCATACTTTAGATACTTGGTGCTCATTGGAAAAGAGGTTAATCCTCCACAACAGTGTATAACACTTAATCATAAACTCAAACAACTAAAGAAGAATTATGTCGATTGCATAGCGTTGTATGACGAGATGATGTCAAACAAGCCAATTGTTACCAGTGAGGAATCCACGACTGGTATATCGAATAAGGTCAAGAGACCACATGAATTTCGATATTTTGAAGACTACTATTGGTATTTGGTTAGCATAGGCAAGGAGGAAGGCCCAAACTCTAAAGCAGTCTCCAAACCCAAAATTGCCTTGGAATCCCAAGCTGTCTCCAAACCCAAAATTGCCCCAGACTCCAATGCTGGCCCGATCCAAGTCATTAGCCAACCATCAAGTCACTTTTTGACCCCAGAGGAGAATCCAGCTCCTCCCAGCCAACCCACAAAGCAGCTATCGAACCAACAGCCCAACCAACCCTCAGTCCTGCCCAAATCAGCAAGCTCATCCATTCAGCCGCAGCCATGGGTGGCATTCTCTAATGATGCAAATTACGAGCTGTGTTTCTTTTTTCAAGAGCGGCCTGTGTTGCCCCATTTTCCCAGAGGCACCCCAATTCCCTTCAACTCGAGGCTACTAAAGATGAAGGAAACGTTTGACACGTTAATCGAAAGTCTGGACAATAATGTGAAGCCACCAAGCTGGGACGTGTGTGTTGGCAGAATGCCACATGAATTTCGGAATTTCACTATGTACCATAAGTTCTTGGTCCATGTTGGAAAAGAGATGTCTCTCTCAGTTCCAAGAGAAAGATTGGAATATCTACGAAAGGAATATGACCAATACATGGCCAATTATGAATTGAATATAAGCACAATGTCACACACATATGCTCCAAAAAACGCCAGGCGACCGCAAGAATTTCGCAATTTTGATGACTATTACTGGCATTTGGTTAGCATAGGCAAAGAGGAAGGCCCAAATCTTCTGGGCAATGCATCAGAGGTCACCCAAAATAGTCAAGGCACATCGCAGAATGCAGTCAGCACTTCACAGATATCAAAGGCTGCTCCAAAACCAAAAGCTTCGCTAAAAACGAAAGTTGTCGAGGATAAAAGATGGTTGCCACTCCTCGATATTGCTCTTCGACCAGACCTGACCGACCATTTTGAACTGAACTTCTCATTTCAAGAGCGGCCTCATTTACCACAATTTCCTCGAGGCACTCAAATTCCATTTAATGCGAGGCTAAACAAGATGAAGAATGAGTTTATCATGTTGATCAGTGTTACGGACAAATTAGTGACGTTTCCGCAGAAGTCGGAATGCATGGCCAGACTGCCCCATGAATTTCGAAATTTTGGAATGTACCACAAGTACTTGATTCACAGTGGAACAGAGCAGGTGATTCCTGATGGGATAGCTTCGTACCAGAGATTGCAATATCTCAAAGAGGATTACAATACATACATGCACCAATATGAACTTGAGGTGGATCAGTCATCAGCAGAATTAACAGATGTAGAAAATGATGTAATCAGGACACCACAAGAATTTCGCAATTTCGAGGACTACTATTGGTATTTGGTTAGCATAGGCAAGGAGAATTGTCCAAACCCGGACACTGTCTCTAAACCCAAAATTATTTCGGTATTGAATTCTGCCACAAAGCCGAATATTGCCCCAGGATGCAATGCTGGTTTGAACCAAAATATTAACCAACGATCGAGTCATGTTCCAGCCACAAATTCTAATCAGTTTGAGTTTTCCCAACCTTTGCCCAGGTTTTCATATGGAGATTTTCTTCGTCCTACAATTCCAGATTTCCCAAATCCCTGTTTTCCACAGGAAAATTTTTTCCGTCCTCCAAATCCCGGTTTCCCAAATTTCCCTTTTCCACAGGGAGCTTTTTTTCGTCCTCCAAATCCAGGCTTCCCAAATTTCCCTTTTTCACAGGGGGATTTTTTTCATCCTCCAAATCCATGTTTCCCAAATATACCTTTTTCAAATTCACATTTCTCAGAACCACCTGTCACAAATATACCTCCACCAAACCCACCTCTACAAGTGATGCCAAATGCATCGCAGCAGCCTGAGCAGCAGTTGCCACTTCCGAATATTCGTGGGCGATCAGAACAAAGATACTCATTTAAAGAGCGGCCATACTTGCCTGATTATCCTCCAGGCACCAAAATTGACTTTGATCCCAGGCTAATTAAGCTGTGGGAACGGTTTGACATGATAATCAACAAAACCGACAGTGTGTCAAAGCCGCCTCGAAGGGCGTTATGCGTAGGGAAAATGCCACATGAATTTCGGAATTTCTCCATGTACCAGAAGCACCTGATTTACATCGGAGAGGAGAAGGTAGATCCAATTCCATTGGAAAGAGTGGAAGTCCTTAGAAAGGAATATGACCAATACATGTCATATTATGAACACAAGATGTGGCGACAGAAATCGAATGAATCGAATGAAACCGACACACCGAGGGATACAGAAAGGAACCCAGAAGAATTTCGCAAATTTGAAGACTATTATTGGCATTTGGTTGGCATAGGCAAGGAGAAAGGCCCATCAATTAAGGGTAATGATCCCCAGAACGCACAAACTACGTCTGTCCAGGTTGGAGCCCCAACACCGATTCCTCCTCGGAAAGATAAAATCTTTATGGGAAGGGTGAGTTACAAGGATAAAGCCAAGACCGCCCGGAGAGCGCTGTTGGCTGCGACCTGGAGAACCAGCTCTTCATATTCACCAGATGACACGCACAGGAAAAGGGATAGCTCAGATGTAAGCAAAGCTCCACTTTATTCTGGTATCTCTAATCACTCAGACTCTGTGAGTTTTAAATTGTTTTCCTATCCTAGAGCCACAGCAGTTGTGGAATGGGAAGGGGGAATGTAGCCAATTGAAGAAAATATATACTAGTCTGCCTGCGTATTATCGAGCATGGCGAATTTAAAACCATGGTCATGCCTGCTTGTAAAATCATGGGCAAGGTTTTGTTTCATTAGTTTTGTCCATTTTATTTTTAAGTCCAACATGAAAATTGGGAGTGATCAAGCTAAATTAAGACGAGTTGAGACTTTGTAATTAAAATAAATTATGTTGCAAATTATGATACACCTTGTCATAAACATAAATTAGATGTGGATGGGACCGAGTGGCTCATTCCGGAATGTTAGGGTTGGTTAGTTAGTCAGTCATGGGACTGGTTTAACAGCAGGGTGTCGTCTCCGGACCCCGACCCTCCATCCCCCGACACCTGCGTTTTTCTTGGCAGAATACAGAGGTTGTTTGTCGTTGCCTTCCCCCGCGCAGTACCACAAGCCAATTTAACGACTGGGTTCGATTCCCATCGGCTGCGATGGGAATCGAACCCAGATCCGCTGGTTGGCGAGCGAGCCATCGGCCATCTTGGGATATACGAATGTTAGGGACAGATCATAAACCTGGCCAGGTTCCGGAAGATTTGATTTAGAAATCAGATTGTATTCTGAGGTTCCGAGATCGATTCCCGGTCTGGGTGACAGTTAATTAATTGAAAATAAATCAAATTCAATTAATTATCAGATTCACAAGGTCCACGAAGGTGAGAAGGTCCCAGACGATTCGAGGCTATTCCTCAATCGTAGCTTAGCTATAACATCGAGGTTCAATTGTGACACCGTCTTAATTACGTATTTCTATTATTTTTACAGCGTGAATTACGGAAAGGAAGCAGTCGTAGAAGATCGCCTGATGTCAGCGAAAGGGTAACTACAGAACTGTAGCTTTTGCCATCATGTGCCACACGTGTTTCAAGCTTTTATTCCTGTTGTCAAACGATTTTTTTTTTGCTGTAACATTTTTTTTTTTTTGGAATATTCAGAGTCGACGACGCAGCAGAAGTCCTTCGCCGAAAAGGTACAGCAGAAGTTCATCGCCAAAACGGTACAGCAGAAGTCCATCGTTGAAAAGGTACAGCAGAAGTCCATCGCCAAAACGGTACAGCAGAAGTTCATCGTTGAAAAGGTACAGCAGAAGTCCATCGCCGAAAAGGTACAGTCGATCGGGACCGAGCACTTCGCGCAGAAGTCCACAACGATCCCGTTCACCTTCTCGCAGAGAAAGGGTGAGTTAACTTTTTTCTCGATGCTCTTGGTTTTGTTTATCGCCAATTTGGGTTTAACCAATACAATTTACCTTTTTTACTATTTCAGTTCTATTCGCCCGAAAAATCTATCCGATCTAGATCACCGGGCAATTACCCTGACAGGGCGAGAGTGAGTGGGATAATAAATATGTATTGGCATTTAGATGACATGTGACCAATATCATGTACCAATTTAGGTTTATCCAATTCAATTTACCTCTTTTTTACTATTTCAGGACTATTCGCCCGAAAAAGCTATCAGATCGAGATCACCGGTGAATTACACTGAGAGGGCGAGAGTGAGTGTGATATAAATAATTTATTTTTATCTTGATGGCATGTGACTATGTTGCTATGGACTCCGCCAAGCAGTTTGTTGCGATTTTACAAGGCAATATTGATGATACCTATTTTTTCAGTACTATTCGTCCCAAAATGCTATAAGGTCGAGATCACCGGGTAATTACCCTAACAGGACGAGAGTGAGTGAGATATTAGTAATTTATTTTCATTAGATGGTATGTAACCGTATGTTTTTCGTTTTTTCCTATAAATTAAAGTAATTGCGACGAACCAGCTCGTGTGAGGCAAGTTCATGTGATAAGCATGTTGATTGTTCTTTGATAAGGGTGTTGGTCAAAATTACTTTGCCATTTTCTGGTAATTTTATTTTCCAGGCCTTGGTATTTCTTGTTCTGCGTCATCTTGTTCTGGGCAGGTCATTTTGCCTAGCATTTTTTTTCTCTTGATGTGACAATATGCCTGTAATATGTCGTTTATTTGTACGATGTGCGGTATTAATACAGAGTATTGATGTTAACGTCGAGGTCTACTCACTCATTCTTGTTCAATCTTACATTTTTGTTTATTACACAATAGACTTTATCATTCGAATCCATATCCTCGGGTGAAAAGGATTGGGGAAATGAGGTAACTATTCCTTATAATATTCTGAGGTGTTGGCACCCGGTGTAATTTTTATTTCTAAAATTTCTCAAATTTAAAATTGAAGCTTTTGTACCTTTTTATTTTAAAATGGAAGTTTTACCATGCGTTTCCACATGAAAATAAAATAGAATGACTGACGAAATTTGTTGGTCTCAATGCCCAATTTAATTTTTTCGTCCAATTCAATGGGGAAAACTTGAAATTTATTCTGAAAGTCACGTTTCTTTTAAAAATAAAACGAAATTATAGATTTCTGGTGACGTTAATATTATCACTCAAAATGTCACCAAAACGACAATTGTTTCTATAAACAGACCAAGGAATTGCAAACTTTTTTATATTTTTAAGTTTTTTGTCAATTTTCTAATTTATTTATAAGGCCTTAAAAACATATGTGCCAAGTCGATAATCAATGAAATCGATGGACTTGTGGAGCGATTACTTTGGCGATGCATTTCATGGTAATTGTGTTCATTTTGAAGGCGTGTGGGAGACTGGAAAACTCGGGGTATGGCATGGCAAGGCAGACTGAAGTGGAGGTCCGTAAACCAAAAGGTTCGGTGCCTTTCGTTTGTCACATCTGCAAGATGTTCACGGATAATAACCGGGTGAGTTGAATCGATTCCGGTTGTCTTGAAATATTGAGAGTTTTCGATTAGTAGATCTCATTTATGATTTCATTGGGGTCTACAGACCATGCTGACGCACCTTGAATCCGAGACCCACCTCAAGAATGCCCATATTTGGAATGCTAGCGAAAATTTCGGAAGGAAGGCTTACAGCTGTTTCATTTGCATGGCTATATCTAGTTGCGATGAGGTTGGTACAATAGAAAATTCTATTCATTTTCGATTTGTTTTTTTAGGCTTCGTCTTCATTTGTCTGATATATTCAATATTATTAAAATTATTTTGAACTAGTACAATTATTTTCGTCTCTATCGATTATTTAGAATTATCGAATGCATTTGGACTCGCGAGACCACAGAAGAAAAATACGAGACCACCTGGATAGGGCGGGCGCTATAGAGACGCAAGTGGTGCCTAGCAATTTTTTTGCCCGTGCGATTGCAGAACCATCGAGGTATGGTGGTTAATGTGTTGCCCAACATGTAAAACAGTTGGGCAACACACATAAAAAAACATAATGTTATGAAGATTGCCAAAATGTGGTTAAAAGTTTCAACAGACGCTTTACACTTCACCTTACACTATACCGTGAAACGGCACATATTCAAAAAAAATGTCAGTACTTCATATTTGTTTAAAAAGATCATTAGCAAATGAAAAGTGCGCATTGGATTACCTACAAGAAGGTCGATGAAAATGAATGGAACCCGCATCACAAGCGTAGTAATTTGTCTCGCTTACCAAAGCGCCCCACATTGTCTCTTCATGTTCTTTTGTGCACTGTAAAATTGTCTAAGCTTATTTTAAAGCGAGACATGGTTATTATTATTCTTGGGTAGATTCGAGTATTTAATTATTATTTTTTTTTTAATTTGTAATAAATATTTTTATGTTGTTCCTGTTCCCCAGGGATCCGGTCCGGTCAAAAGAGACTACAACCCAGGTATACGATCCGGTCAAAAGAGACTACAACTATGGCGCCTGCTGCAATTATTGTGAAAATGCTGAAGTCTGCAACGCCTTCGAGTTTACAGATGCTCAGCAACACTACGTAAGCGCAAATGCATTTTTTTTTTTTGGTTAAATAATGTGAGTGCATAAACTACTGTTTATGTATTTTTGTTAAAACCAGAGAGGTGTGGTGAAGTGTAGCGGTCAGTGTGTTTGACTATGTTGTCCGGGACGCCGGTTCGATTCCCGGTTGAGTTTCAACGACGAATGGAAGTGAAAACCCATGTTGCTTGAAAAAACGTCAGTTTCCTGCCTTAGTCTTAATCCTAGGCTAGGCAAAATTACCATGTCGATTTGAGATGCATAATACATTGGTAAGCTAAAACAAAATCTAGTTCAAGGTTCTCCTGATCATTGTTGTGGTTTTTTTGACGTATTCGCTGTGCCTCGCATCAATTGTCTAAACATCCGTTCGGTTTATTTTTCATACAGAATCTCATCAGCAATTCGCCTCTCTTTTGTTACGACTGTTACATTCGTTTTGGTTCCCAAAGGACGTTCAGCGATCATTTGACGTCACTGAGACATTTGGAGAACCGAAGGAATCGAGTAGTAACGTTAGCTTGATTAGGATTACTGAACGTTCGGTATGGTGAAAATGTATGGTGAAACCACTAGTTTGTATTCAAATGAAACATTATATAAAATGCTGTACCTATAGTTTGTAAAAATTGTGCTCACTTTCATGTTCATGTGTTCGTGTGAAATTGAATAAATTTATTCATGATTGAAATACTTTTATTTTTGTGTTTGCCGCTGATTTTTGTGAGGGGGCAAACATCTAATTGGTACTACACACATTCTTTGAAATCGATAATTTTGGTTGTTTCTTTAATATTTACATGAAAGAATGAAAAATTTGATTTGATTAATAAATTGAGAATAATGCGATGGGATTTAACATGATTCCCTTTCATATTTTGGCCTGAAACTGTTTTCTAGTCAATTTCGAGATTCCGTAAATTAAAAAGTAAATGTTTTCCCCAATTGTAATGGCTGAAATCCTAACAACTACGCAAGAAATATACGCAACAACCTTTTTTCAAAGGTAAGGCCACGCGATGACTCAAAAATGCCGATGAAAGTGTATTCATCATTTGCCACCGCCAGCGAATAACTGGTGATTCACCGCGTTAGGCCACATTCTTCATTATTTTATGTGCATTGTTGTTTCAGAAGGCTTTAACCATAGTATAGTAGGCTTTAACAAGGCAAAATAATGGCGATCTTAATAAGACAAAGCGACAGATGAAAACCAAGACGCCGGCAAACTGCGGTTAATATGACGTCACATTGTGGCCTACACTTTCAAAAGGGTTATAGTTTATATATACTGCGTATATGTTAGGACTCCAGAGCGAACTCTCGTAACCGATTCGGCGGCCATTTTGGGCCATTTTTGGGACGCCGCATAATGGTGGAGACGTGAAAGTTTTTTCTGTGCGTAATGTTAAGGGGAATGGCTGTTTTCACGCTGACGTTGATTCGACAGTAAGTATCGCATTCTGTGATAATTGACTCTGGTTTTCTTTTCCGTTCCGATGCGCTACAACTACATCACTGCACATTCGGAAGTTTTTCCTCCTGAATTTGGCATGCGTGGAATGTCGACCTTCCCCCCCACCTCCGTTTTTAGGGGCCGACACGTACTAGCCGTCCTCAAGAAACATAAATTGTATATCTTTGCTAATTTCATTCGAAATCCAGTAATAGTGGTAAAAGTTTAAAATATCGAAAAATATCATACGAAAAATAAATAAAAAATACATTTCGTAGTGTTTGTCAAAAATCGCACCGTGAACTTGTTTGAACCGGGATCTTTAAGCTAGTACGAGGTTTCCTTTCTAGACAACGAACTGTTGGAGGCTACTCTGAGGAAACTAATTAGACCGGGTCATTCTTCGAGACCGGGTCAATTGGATGCTTCGAATGGCAAATTTGGATGCAAGTTTTTTGTTTCTGTTTAATGTGAATCCACGTGGATCGCTTTTTTACTTGCAGCGGCGAAACTGGGGCGAATAAGGACCATGTTATACAAGGTACGCCTATGCACTTATCTCGTTGATGACTTTTGAGTTTTGACATAACTTTATCTTGACCTTCTGTATTGTTTGCCGTTGGTCTTGTCTTATTCTTTTTCTCTGTGGCTTGATGCTGCAAAGTTTTGGTACTAACACTCTTTAATTGTATTGGTTCGGGTTCGCAGGTCAGTTGGACGTACCCTTGTCAGAGGATGGTCACAGGCAGGCCAACTTAATTGGGAATAGGCTTCAACATCAGCACTACACCCACATATATGCCAGTGACCTGTCGCGGGCCAAACAGGTAACAAAAAAAGATATGATTCTCAAACAGGTGGGGTAGTAGGGTTAACCTCAGATTTGGACTACTGAAACACGAAAACAATTCCAACTAGTAGAAAACAACCTTTATTTACTATTTGGCTCAAAGTAGTCAATAACCCAAAAGGAGATCATGTACCCTTTATGTTATAAAAATATAATTGTACCCCGGGATCGAATAAACGAGAACCTGCGCCGGTAATCGAATCGGGGACCGTCTCACTACAGTGCCAAATACGGACAGGACTACGACGAGCCTTACTTTTTTTACGTGGTCAGTTCCTGTTCAATTATTTCCACACTCTTGAACGGTATCGTTAATCTTTTGACGCCTAAATTTTGCTTACAGACTGTTGACACCATCGTCAATCAGAATCGTCACGGCAAAAATGCGGTCATACCGGACCAGCGTCTCAGAGAGAGGGTGAGTTACTACGACGTTGTCGAGCTGGACGCCGTGATCATTGAGTTAATTGGACTGTTAAGTTCACATCGCTAGTGACGAACGGGGATAGCGGATAAAATGTAATTTCATATTTTTACGTTTCAGAAATTCGGCGAAGTGGAAGGCAAATCCATCACCGAGCTCAAGCGGCTCGCTCGGCTCGCCAACCAGACCGTGCCAAACTTTACACCATCAGGAGCCGAAACGGCCCAGCAGGTCACTTAAAATATACAGTTTCATCCATTTAGTTGCTCACCGTGATGGAGGTGACCAACAAAAAATTCTCAGTCGTCTAATTTTCAATTCGCTTTACTCTTTGTCCAACAGGTCCGGCATCGGGCAGTGTTGTTCTTCCAGGAGCTTTGCCAACAGCTCCTAAAGGCATCCGCCAACGCCAACGCTTCCACCACCACCAGCAGCAGCAGCCCCACCAGCAGCAACAACAACAACAATAGTCCGTCGGCCGATTCGGGGGCTTCGTTGCCGCAGCATCCCGACGCCAGCGACCCCACCAACGGCGGATCAGCCATCGCCCCCTCGTCCTCTGGCGGCGGCGGTGTCAAGCGTCGACGCAACAGCAGCGTGTGCCTGGAAGAGGGCGGCGAGACCAGCGCCGACGACGGCCCGCGCAGCCACGACTTCCGCTCCTCGTCCGTGGGCGCCACGCCCCTCGAGCTGTGCGAGGGGCGGCCCTACCTGCGGCCCCTGCTGACGGGGCCCGTCCTGCCCAGCGAACACCCGCCGACCACCCCCACCCCCAATAACACTGCACAGCTGTGCGTGTACGTGCCTTCCCCGCGACATCGTCAACAACAACGTCGCCAGCAGCAACAGCCGGGACAACACGAGAACGGGCGTCGGTCGGTGGCCGCCAGTCCGGAGATCATCGTCGGACCGCCGCCCGGTACCTCGAGCCCCGCCGCGCTCCACTCCCGCTGCCATGTCGTGACCGACATGGACTGCCCCAACGTGTCGCTGTCGCCCAGCATCGAGCAACGACTGTCGCGTATCTCCAGTTCGGACTCGGACCGCCGGCCGTCTTCTGACGGTGGCGGTGGTGGTGGCTCGGGCGGTAGCCACCAGGATGACGACGTGGTGCCCTGTCTCATCGCTGACGTCCTGGTGGTGAGCCACGGAGGTTGGATGCGGGAGCTGGTGCGCCACTTTGTAGAGGACCTCGGCTGCACCCTGCCCGGGGGTCGCGGCCAGGCGCTGCGACTCAGTCCCAACACGGGGTTGTCCAAGTTCACCGTGTCGGTGTCGGATGACGCGGACGAGCCGCCCAAGGTTGTGTGCCTGTTGATTCATGACAAGGATCACCTGACCGAAAACGGCATCGGTACCGTCACCACTTGTGCCCTCTAAATTTCGGTACAGTGTAGGCGGGGCGGCGACACCGGTTGGACGTCTTAAGCGTGTTTTGGACAATGGACACAGACTCATTGGCGTCGCGTAGTGATCAGCATCACAGAATGTTGTTTTTGTTGCCTAGAGTGTTGGATTCACGGCAAACGGCGCAGTTCAATTTCCCATTCCCAACTTAAGGTATTAGCAAAATTGCAGGTCTTTAAAAACTACAACTTGTCGTTTTAACTGTTAAAAAATTATTCAATGCTTTCAGGGTACATTTAAAAATTTTTTTTTGCACGGCCACATGAGATTATTTTATGCTTTCTCGAAATATTTCAACGATGAAAATAATTTAATCTGGTCCTGTAGTTTTCCGCAGGTGGACAATGCTGATCCGTGGCGCCAAGTGAGTCAGTGGTTGCTCTTTTAATTCGCTAGAGTGCACGTTTTTTGACTGCAGGTGTGTGTTTTTTATATTCAAAAGTCGGATTCTACCTCGTATCGTTTCTCTCACACTATTTGTTCTCGTTTATTGTTTGTTTTTTTTTCACGACGAGATTTTGGCCTACTTTTCGCCTCGGGTTGTTTCAATATCTTGTCGGAGCAGGGCAGGCGGGCATTTTTTTCTTCAAATTGTCTGCGGTCGAAATAAGTCTGCTTATCAGCTCTACTCCTATTTTCGTTACGGCCAGATTTACTCCCTTTCCCTCCGTTACCTTCAGTGCAGCTGTTGAGAGAAATGTGAAGACCAGTGAAATTGTAACTTTGGCATGGGTGGTGCCCATGCCAAAGTGTCCCTTGCAATATCTTGGTGGATTGACAAGCAAGCAAACGCTGTACGCAGCAAGAATGTACCGGTTATAAATATTTAACGCTGCGCACAGATTGGTAGCTGGTATCGAAAATGGCATTAACGCACGACCCATTGATTCATGCTCGTCTACACAAATCTGTGCCTTATACTAATAAATTGGCATCCCGTTCTAATAGTTAAGAAATCGCATGCTAAAGAACAAACAAAATCGTATGTCGAACTAGAAAAGCAAGTCCTTTTGGTTACTAACAGCAGTATATAATCCACCTACGTCAAATTGTTTCTGTACATGTCCAATTTATGGCAACCGTTTTTGTTATTATTTTGTATTATGGGCGAACCAGCGTGAGGATTTCGCTTGATGTATTTTTTTTCGTGACATGTGTAACGAGCTATTGGCGGTAGCGCTGGCCATTTGCAAACAATCAAACTGCAAAAAAAAACATCTTAACTTTCCCTAACCCCAGTTCTGAAGTCTGAACAGCTATGCTTCGAATTTTGCCGAATTAATTTTAGTAGCATGTGTTTTACTGATTGTTTCTCTTTGATTTTTTGTCCTGTTGCTTTTTGTTAAGACGCTTTCACCTACGACGAAAAATATGTAACCCTACTGAGTACTTGGTGTTAAATTTGGCGTAGTTCATTTGATGTCATAGGTTTTGAGAAATCCAGAAAAAGAACAATACATTGTTAATACATGAGATTAAGAAAAAAGCCAAACTAAATTTGCCATAACAAAATTAAATGTCTACATAGATTTTAGATTTTTTTTTTAATTCGTTAGTTCACGTACTTAATTCTAGGAGAGTAATTATTTGTTGCTATATCCAAGTTTATTAGTTTATCAAATTCATAAATTTCATCCTTGCATGTGCTGCTGTTGTGTTCATTTGTAAAGCAGCAACATTTTAGAGTGACAATGAATCAGTTATATATTGCGATATCCAAGTTTATTTGTTTTTTCTGATATTTGATCAGGTGTATCGTTGTTCGATCGTACCAACAAGTTTAGAGTAAATATAGTTAACGTGTAGCATACGATTGCCATATCGTTCTCGGGGCAGCTGACGTGATATAATGCAGGTACCTTGTTCTTTACTTATTCAGTTATAAGGTGAATCTGAACCGCCCGGGCTTCTCAATCTGTAATGAAGCAAAAACTGGGGTTGGTTTCTCTTTAGGATTAAACTGGTCAAATGATAAAAGTTAACAGCCGCCACTCAAATTTCAATCACCGAGACAAATATGTGAATCTGAAAATGTAATGGTTTGTCTATGTAATGGTAATGTTTATATTTAGTTCAGCGTTCCATACTGTTTTTTAGTCTATATTTTTCTCTCAAGTTTTATTGTCGTCCATAACAATTTTTTTATTAATACGTGAGCACATTTAAAGTTTATAATAAATTAAAAATATATATTGACACGACAGTTCTTTCATATTAGTGTATGCAATGCTTCTTGGATGATAAAAAGATACTATTTTGTATTTGAAAAGGGATCATACAATCAAACAATAGTTATCCCACTACAAAATATTTCCTCTTTGCTAACCCTGACATTGATTGACACTGAATGCCAGCTTAAAAAATTGACGACCATCACAATAATGCAAAATAAACACAGGGTATTTTCGACATTATTTTATTAACCCTTTAAGCGCGACGTTTATTTTGTGAGACTTATTTCTCACCTTCAAGTTTAAGTTCAATCTACGCCTCAATGAATACATTCAAATTCAATTCGCATTTGTGAAATTGTATTAATCGCTATGAGATTTGTAAAGGTGAAAGAACATGCCTTTATCTCCCGTGTTAATGCACACACAGCGAATGTGGACGAGTCAGGCTCGTGAATCCAGCTTAAAGGGCTATAACGATGGCTCATTTGAACTTGGTGTATTTGTGTGTTGTGAATAATAGATCGCGGGAGTATTGCGCAACATCTGGCCATAGGTGTGCAGCTCTGGTAAATTTCTAGTTTGTATACATGTACTAGTATTTTACAAGATGTGCGTTCTTTTTTTTGTTTCACATTACGTAATTCATTATGATCTATTTTTGTACAGCACATGGTGAAATTAAAAACGTTGATCTACCGTCTTTATTCTTCTTCGCGTGTTTGTCTTCCAACGCATGACTTAGAGCAAGAGTATAATTTAGAATAAAAAAATACGTGCGTGTGGTGATATTTAAAAATTTGATGCGCACATTTCTAACTTACTTGCTGGCACTCAAAAGCTTGGAACGTTTTTATTTTATTTTATTGACACAGTAATAAAACATGAAGTTACATTGTCATCACCCTCGAGAGGGGAAATTCAGCCACCCCTTAGTCCCACCGAAGTGTCAAGTGATGTTCGAGTTTCTCTGCCCGGGCTTTTTAGTAACTTAAATCAACTCCACCAGTTGTCACAGAATTGGTGACGTTCAACAATGAACAAATCTGAAAATGTGGAAACGATAAATATACAAAATAATTTTGCGGTATGTGTACTAATGTCGGTATTTCATAAACAGTTCCGCTCCTAAACTGAGTAAATATATCAATACGCACCTGTTTAAACTTCCCTTGCAATGCCTTTAGTAAATCTGATACATTGCCATCATTTTCAGAGTTACTTTGAGGAAACGAAGCCAAAATTGATTCCATTGCCGTCAGAGATGTCATCAATCTGAATGTTTAAAAATGAAAGTTGGTACAATAATCTTTAACCAAATTTTAGCCGGCCATTTGTAAAAAAAACTATTGTAGATGCAGCAGCAATAAATGGTATTTTACCTTTCTGACGAACTGTTGGCTTTGCTGCCAGATTTAACAATTTTTCTAGCTACTTGAACAAAACCTTTGTAAAGGCTAACCTGAAAAATAGATAAAATATGTATTGTAGTACAGTAATGATTATAATAATTTATAATAATGATTGGAAATTATTACCCAAGTGGAATTCGAAAATTGATCTTAAAATTCAACAATAACGAAAAGTATGGCACCGTACGGACTAACCTCCAATCCTATTTGACTTCCTTTCTGAACTCCGAGACTAAACCCTTCTTGCCAGCCAGTCTCTTTTCCAATATTGTATCCTTCATTGTATCCTGCTTCTGAAAACCTACAATTAATGGAATGAGTGGTTAAATGCAACACTAGTGACATGAGGAATTGACAGCGCCTTGACAAAATCACAGATTACAGTGCTCACTGATTTAGATTTAGTTTTAGATGAGGTAATAGCCGTGCCATAGCATTCTGGCAATATGTTTGAAGGTTGCTTATTGGTGGTGTTCGCAGGTGGGCCGGGTGCGGCCTGCCCGTTGTCGAGATTTGAAAATTGACTGATTGATTGATGTACCGGTACAAAATATGTTTATTACAAACATAACAAATATAAATTGCAGTCATCGCCTTGGCAAAAACAGGAATTACTTCGTAAGGTGACCTTCCCTTTGACTTGAAAACTAAACCAGTGCAGCCGATCGTTGGATTGGCTCGTAGTACTGCGCGGAGGAAGGCAATGGCAAACCACCTCTGTATCCTGCCAATAAAAACACAGGTGTCGAAGGATCGAGGGTCGGGGTCCGGAGATGACACGCTGCTGTTAACAAACCAGTCCTAGGACTAACCAACACAACATTTCCCTCGCCATAGGCCCCCCAAGAGGCTGCTTGCGGGTTCAACTTGTAAACTTTCGAGAAGAAACCAGTTTCAGTTCCCGTTTCTCCAATGAAAAAAGGAACCCGGTTCCGTTTGAGTTCTCACAGAAATTAAAAGGAACTTGTCCGTTCTTTGTTCCTTTTTTTAGAGGAATCTGGAAGTTTTCCGTTTCTTTGATTTCAACGTATTTAAATAAAAAATACCGTGTGAGTCACAAAAGGAACCTAGGTGTTTCAATGTTCTTAAAAAAACGAACCAGTGCCAAAGGAACTGAGCTATTCCGTTCCGTTCCAAGCTAACACTGCAGATTAGAACCTCTTGAAGACGTCACGTAAACAATTGTTTAGCAATATCCTAGATTAAAAATCCTATCTGCTCTAACACCTTTGCAGTTGGATGTACACCCAATATTCGCGAAGCCCCGACAGCCCAACTCTATCGAATCCGGAAAGCCAAACGCCCCCCGTAATCGAACAACTTGAGAGGGTCAACGTGACCTTTTTCGCCGCGTGCGAAAGGTCCACGTGCGAGCGGTCTCCAAGTTTATGTGTTCAGTGAGCCGTGTCTTCTCTTTTACTAGAGGCCCTCAGTGACCTCTAGTCGGAAAATGTTATGGCCACTGTCACGTAATTAGCCACATTAAATAAGGAATTCCATGGCGCGATACAATGGCCGCGTTTCGTGGTCTATACGCGACCATCACACACACACGAACACTAGCTATACATTCTAGTTTAGATGGACTCTGCGCTTTATAACCAGGGGGCGCATGGAACTGAGGTTTGCACTTCAGCTTTTTACTGTTGGTAGGAACAGAACGCAAAAGTTCCATACCTAGGAACTAGTTGTCGGCCCCCAGTGGCTCAGTGGCTATGGTCACATTCTGCTGAGCGGGTGGTCGCGGGTTCCATTCCCGGCGCAGGCTTTCGTTTATTCAATTCTGTGGAGCTGGCGTCACCCCTGAGCTTCCATTAGGGAGTCCAGAGCTTAGGGGTGGATCCTGCAGCCTGGCTATACCAGATGCAAATTCCCTTCCCCTCAAATATTGCCATAGCGAGTAGCGACACTAGGGGTAGTAATCCTGTAGTGATATTAATATTTACAAAAAAAAGTTCCTTTTTTGTGGAATTGGAACTGTGATTCCTTTTTTGTGGTAAATGGTTCATTTTTACGAGTACAATTTTCCGAGTACAATGTACAATTTATTTGGATGTTGCCATACCCACTGAGCCATCGGTACGTACTAATCCCGCCAGCCAATCCCGCTAGGGTTCCCCAGATGGTGCCCACTTATAAACGCTCTATCCCCGCATAAGCAAACCTTGTCATTTAATAACCTTGGGTTACGTCCATGTACACGTATAAGTCCACTTATTTTTGTTTTCGTAGCGATCGGAAAACGTTGCGGAAGCTTTCAACTGGAATCGTTTGGGGTTGTCAAAAAAAAAAGGGGGGAGAAAAAATTGGTATAACGATTCGAACGAAGAGGCGTGTGACGTCATGTTTGACTGATTTAACCTCACCTATCATACATATAGGAGAACCTAGCAAACCGTTAAAAATCGGCGAGACTTTAAAGCATTTTCCGTGTTACCTCGTTTATATTAATCTGTCAATCGCCACGTAGTGACTGCGGGGGGTGGGGGAGGGATGAGGGATTGATGAGGAGGAATGAAGGGCGAGGGATCTAACCCGAAAAGCCCTAGCTATGCTTTTACTGTGGACTTGGCCTGCGTACACCCGACGAAACTTATTTTTTGCTACTATATCTGGTGGCTAGATGTATTAAATCGATGTCGAGGGAGTGTTCGTTAAATTCCCGTCCAATTCGTTTAATTTGTGTTTATCCAAAATGTCATTTTGGATAAAAACAAACTAAACAGTTATTAAAATAATACCGTATAACATGTAAACAATGATAAAATTATGTAGCTGCTTGATAGCTGATTTGACCAAGACCAGTGTTTCCCAAACCTTTTGGCTCGCCGAGCCCGTTTAAGAACCAATTTTAATCGCGGAGCCCCTACGAGGCTAAAAAAATTATGGCGGAGCTCCATGACGTACAAGTTAATGGCGTCCAGGGGCTCCGCGCACAGCACAGTTTCAGCACGGCATGAGCACAGTTTTGGAAACGAGGTCTTAGACTGTAAGAGGACTAAATTCACTGAACAACCCTCAACCCTCCAACCCTTCAGGAGGTTTGCATACAGGCCCAGCAACGGCGCAATATTGACATTTCTTATCCGAAACGACTTTCATTTTTTGGCATTCGTTTTGATTTCTTTCTTCTCCTTTTCACTCGGAAATGAACGGCAGGAATTGCTGACCCGCTGCTGCCAGCACTCAAACCCAGCACCCAACGTCAATGACACAAGTAGACGTCACGTATATACGTCCAAATGACTAGCCAGGCCTTGGAACCATAATGGTCTCGTTTCCATGCAGGCTTACACAGTAGAATGGTGGCAATTTAATGGATAGACTCGCGGAATGACATGGCGATAGACTTCTACGACTGCACATTTTGCGACGATCCCTTTTTATGCAACAGCAGTGAACTGATTTAACTTTGAACTTTAGTTAATGAATCCCATACGGAGTTGCACGTGCCACGGAATGGTACCATTTATTCTGTGTACCATACCCTTACGTGTACCATTCCGTGGTGGCAATTAACCATGCTTCATAGGTCTGGTTTTTAGAACCTATGACATGTAACTATCGCGTTTTTCAACAACTACAAACGCGAATTGAACATTTTTGTGCTTACACACAATCTCGTTCATCGTTTTGCTCGACTCAATTCGGCGATTGATTTTATTTGTGCGTCTTGAGCCTGTGGCCAGTCGCGCGAACGCGTAAATTAATATTTTCAACAATGCCTATCTGGAACTTGTATCACACTGATTTCAAGAATCTTGTTTTGTCGGGAACAACAACAGTAACCTACCTTTTTCATTGAACGAAGCTATGCTCGGTTCTTGGGGTAGAGCTTGCATCAACAGCTGCGAGTAGAAATCGTTTTCTTTCGCTACTTCCTTCTGTTTTCGCTGTAAAACGAAAAGTATGGCGAGATTACATTTCATTCGACCAACAATCCGTTTTTCCTACCGTTAATAAAAATAATGTTTACAAGTTCACCACCAAGTGGATAAATTGAACCCACCTGTCGAATTCTGTAGCCCACGTAGCTCTTAAATCCAAAACCTAATGTGACAACTGGATAGCCGATACTGAAAATAAGCAAGACAAAATTAATCACGGAATCAGGTACGGTGGAGAAAAAGTCTGGCGTCTCTCCAGCAGTCAGCCAACAAAAAATGATGTGCAGGAAAATGGAAAATCCTCCGTCAATCTGGAGAACCACTTCGTTTTCCAAAGACTTATTTTATTTTAACTTTTCATAACAACTGAAACTTTTTTGTGAGCCAAATAAAGATTAAAAAAATATCTTCTTAAAATTGGAATAATTATTAAATTTTATAGAAACGGTTGAAACAGAAATCTAAACTTTAACCACCACCCTTCGGTCGATTATTATAACTAGTTTTAATAATTTAGGTCAAAAATGATAATAAAAAACTATTCATGGCATACGAGTTCCATATGTGCAGGATTGATGAAGGAGAAATACACGCCATTTTCCATGTTAAATCCGAGGGAAGAGCACGGAATTTCCCACGAGTCTTGGGTCTAACCGAGAAAAGACGTTAGCTAAACATGTTGGGCAATTATTGCCTGTCGGAATCCAGATATTCGAACTCACCAGTGAGCGGCAAACGGTCTACACAAGTCTAAATGAAAAGGTAAACTTTTCAGCTCCTTGAGTCGCACGCAGGCCTCTATGTAGACGAACAGCAACCACAGGGAGACGGTTGGAAGACAGATTCCTCGCTCTGCACATTGGAAATGAGGAATTCAGACCGTTGAAAATGTAACATGTGCATAACACTAGTGATCTTTGACTAATAATATAAATTTTTTCATTAATAGAGATTTTAATTAATAATAACACTTTTTAATTAATAATAACGATTTAGACATTAACTATAAAGATTCAAATGTTAATAAATATTTAAAATTAATAAAAGTAACAATTAAATAAAAAAATAATAACACGTCATTGATAATTTCTTTTTTAGTATATGTTCATGATTACCTGTGTGCCACACAAATTGGACCCAAACGTAAGTACTCGCAGCAAAAAATAGCCAATGTATGGGTATAAATAGGAAACAGATCATGTCGGACGTCAGAGCTATGCAGACGAAAAACACGGAAAACGCCTGGGAATGGAAAAAGACAAGAATCAATCAATAGTCTTAGTCGTCATAATTATCACAATTCCTTGTAACAATTCTAGTGTCGATAGGACATGCTTTGGAATTAATCCACAAAATTACTGGGCGAATATTACATGTGAAATTGTGTGTTCCTACCCGACGCTTAGCACCACAATTCGAGTATATTTTTTTTTTAATCCGCACCAAAACTCAAGAGCATGATCTCGCTAAATTTTTCTTTCGTACATATCGTACTTTACTCAAAAAATATATTTCCATAAAGTGACAAGTTAGCCAAAAAATTATTATATATTAAACAAATAGGTTGATCAAACGTTTGCCTCACCAATCCTTGATATTTGAAGGAATCGTAGACACTGCGCAGGAGCAGCCAAAATGGCCACAGATATTCAAAACGGAATTCGAGAATGAAGTCCGCCATAAGTACCAGAAGCCATACTAGAAAAAACTTCAAGTACATAAAAAGACTGGAAAGAGACAGAAATAAAATCATAGACATTAATAACACAACAATCGATTGAGTCAACAAACACGAATAATCGGAAACATGTCCCTTGAACTAGCAAATACAAAATGTTCCAAATAAAACATTATTTTTTCCACATAATATTTTGCCCCCCCTTGTGTTTCTAATTATTATCCTATCAATTTCAACGTGACAGCTCCCGGGTCACCCCTTTTCTCCCAGCACCGTCTACTGACCATGAACCATCCCGACTAAATGTTGTAACCGCAGCATGTAATAACCGCAGATGACAGAATGAGAAAGGGGGTAGCTATAACGAAATACAGTGTCATGAGACATGTCTCGGTGACATTTGTTACCGATACCCAGTTCCTTTATCGCCAGTAATACACGAGTATGACAAAACCACTTGTTTAATTTTTCATATTAAATTTACTCGCAGTATGCTTGCCAAGATCCAAACACCGACCTATTGTCATCCTGCCTGTGCAGGGTACCGTACCAGCCAATTATTCTTCATTTACACGGATTGTTTCATCAAGAAAGTCTACCGTGTTGCTGGGCAAAACAGGGTCAAAAAAAATTTTTAATCACCGTAGCGCCTAGTGCACTACAGGATTACTGCACCCTCGTGTCTCTATGGAGATGTGCGAGGGGCAG